>QXVZ01023062.1:0-16850 GCA_008931825.1 Phallusia fumigata | reverse complement strand
GCATACCTAAAGCATCGACATCCAGTTCTTTTTTTGGTGGGTAGAAATGTTGATGAACTTCTCCCAAAAACACGTTTTCAGCACAAAGGTCCTTTTCATCATTCTGTTGTATTTGAGATAATTTACTATCATAAAGTTTTTTGTTGTGAAAAGATTTCGCTTTATTGTGACAACAACTTAAAGCTTTCAAAAAAGAAGTAATTGTGTGCAGTAGGACAAAATGCGTCAATAAAAAAATTACTCTGTTCTTTGTTTTCAATAATTCACCCGGTCACGACAATTTTTAAACAAATGAATTGTATAGTAGGGCAATTTAATTTCTGTGATCAGCCGTGTAGCAGACATTCTGCCTAACGATAACTAAAAACGCATGTAAATATCCAGGCCTACAAGCGGCGTTAAACCGATTCAAAACCGGTCATCCTATCATCTCGCATGTAGGCGTCTCAGACTCTTCTTGTGTAAACAGGCCAAATTTACTTTTATTACAAAGACAAAGAGATTTTACGTACCTGTTCCAAAATAGTGTTTGCACTGTTCGTTTCTGTGTCAAGCTCCTCTGTTTTCGGATGCTTACGTAGGCTTTTTGACTGGTTCGATCCCATATGTTACCACATATAAGCCTTTATTAACAAGAATATTCAGACATTATCATGCCTATGTTCTTTATGTCGTTGTAGTTAACTGGTTATCTACGAGATGTGACAAGTAATAAATTAAGAACTAATTGCGGAAGTATTATTTTTCAACGTTTGGTATATGTTGGTGCTCGTTAATCAGGTACGTAGACCCCAAGGGGGAAAGCCCCCTTATCAAATTTTGAAATTGATGCTTATAGGCTCTCCCTGGAAGAGTTAGGTAACTTGCCAGACCCCTTCCAAGAAACGTTGGCTACGCTATTGTCGTCAATGTTAACTATTCAAAATTATCAACGATTACTATGCAGGAACATCAACGCTTGTACAAAGTAAGATAAACAATCCAACCGTTTGATTAAACTAGTTCGAACGTTTGTGAAACAATGTGACTTAATATCGAACCCGAAAATTGTCATCCATCAAGGGACACATAAACTCATTTTCCTACAAAATAACATTTCTTGGCAGGTAACGGCCCACTAACTCGAAGACATTTTAACTGACGCTGGAATTCAAGTCTGT
The DNA here is from genome assembly GCA_008931825.1 of Phallusia fumigata. Taxonomy (NCBI): domain Eukaryota; kingdom Metazoa; phylum Chordata; class Ascidiacea; order Phlebobranchia; family Ascidiidae; genus Phallusia; species Phallusia fumigata. Next base: position 15,690 of record QXVZ01023062.1, on the reverse strand, counting down.
ACTACCAGGCTAACGTGACAATACATGTCTGTATAAGCTGCACAGTTAACGTGAGTCTTAAAAATAACTTCAATTAACAACTTGCTGCCTTTACTTCTTGTTCACCCTTAAGAGAGTTTCAAATGTGCCTAGCAAATCCCTGCTAGATAGTCGTAAAGCTAATAATGGCGAACAACTCTGCTCCATGCGGTCGCTTATCCGCCTGCTTTGTTTACCTTACCCCGCCGAAACAGATTCTTGATCAGTCACGCGCATCGTCGACGCAATTCCAAGAGCCGTTACGACATACTAGTTTCGTTGACACGCTCTGGGTGTTTTCAGCAACTTGACGAAAGTACGAAAATACACGGGCGAAATACTTAATGCATTTTATGTTAATATTTATACGTGTACTTGAATTTACTCTCGCTCGACTATGCTGGCAAACATGTTGAGTTAACATTGCTGTAGCAGGCAACCTCATTGTGCTCAAGAAAATTTGTTTTTTGCCCAAGGCTGGTCATGCTTGCATGAATGATATCTGCAACAATACAAATATAATCAGCCACGTTACCCGTTCTGACTAGCCTTTGTCGCGCTACATCAACATCTGTCCATAAGCTTCTCAAAAAAAAAGACTAGCACAAAATAAGCTATTTACCTTGGTGGCGTTACGTTTTCATGTCTAGTATCGGTTACTTTATAGGAGGTTTCAAATGCCTTGAAATACAGCGAGAAAACATTCCCAATAATACATTAAAGTACATTTTTGCTACATATGACGCTGAGGGTAAAAAATGTCATATTTAAACACCAACTACAGCTGACATAATGACCTTTCTACTTTTCTGGTCCGAACTGAATTTGGTCAAACCTAATATTTAACTACATTATACACCATAAAGATTAACATAGCAACATTAACATAACGCACGATGTCACAATCAATTTGCATTATTGCAGGCCTTCAGTCTGACCAAAACCCACTAACAGATGCCTAATGCTGAGGAAACAGTTCAAAACATACAGTTCCAGCAGTCACTGCACAGGCGTTGCCTTCACGACTAGTTGACATGCGGCATGATGGATCTTGCTTTGTTTAGGTTTCTTCGACTAATAACCGCTAAGACTCGTGCGGTCGCTCATGCGGTTGCTATCAAATCATTTCCTGTATTGTGCTCAAAGCGAAACTTTATCCCCGCCCCTACCAGTCATTGCGTTCGACTGGACAGGGAAACTAAACTGCCATGAAACAAAACAACCAACATATGATACTGTATTGTAACGAAAACGATGAAGGAAACTGAAAAAATTAGGACGCGTTTGTCACGAAGTTTAGTTAATATTTAACTTAAGTTACGTAATCGGGAATGAGGTGACGTACCTATTCCATGAAAAGATGAAAAACTTTAGTTTAAGAACCCTGACATATAAGTTGAAAGTTGATTTCTTTAATTATAAAATTTTTGCTGGGATCACATTATTAAAATTCTAAAAAAAGAAAGAATGAAAATGGAACACACAAGGCCATTAACATAAATTATTTATTGCGGCTTAGCATAAGATGTAATGTAGTAAACTGATACTAAAAACTAACTTTAGTTACTTTTATGTGACAAACACACATATAGGAAGTTGTATATGTTTTGTAGGGATACCTATGGAATTTTCAAGGTCAACCAAAAGGGGCGAATTATTACGACACTATTTACGTACTTCCAATGGCATCGTGACGAATCTGCTATTCTTACTGCAGTTAAAAAAAGATCCATCTAAAGGACACGATTATTTTAAACACGAAACACGAAGTTAACCAGCAGTTTAGCGAGGAAAGGACTTTCTTTTCTACTGTTAACTTGGACCGTCCAAGGATCATCACATGCTCACACTTTTGGCTGGAATTAAGCTACCTAGTGGTTCATAGCAAGCTATGTTTTTTTAATTTCAATTGCGCGTGCAATAGTTTTGGCAAACTGGCAAATCACCAAGATATTTCGATTCAAATGTGTTTAAATTCCAAAACATGATTTGATTCGTCATAGAATATTGATCACAGTGGACATTTCAAGAGTTTTGCCAGAAGTTTGCGTAGTAATAGCAACGGCACTTTTTGCAATGCCTCCCCTCAAAGAGGAATTTGCCTTGACGACTTGTCCGAATGCTGGTTGGACTTCTTAGTATTCGCCGTCAAGACCTTGCAGTTCTGCAAAACCAAAACTACATTTATATGATGTGAAGTACATAAAACGTTTTGATAGGTAACAGATGGTGCTGTTGAGAAGATCTTTGTGTCATACTTTTGCAGTACCTACGTTTCTACGTTTAGCCATTTCAAACAAAACACCACCACCTGCTATTGCGCACCGCAAAAGTTATCGGATCGGTTCTCTGCAGTGCGGAAACGAACAAGCAGGGTTAAATGACATAGTTCGAAGCTTGTAGTGTACAATTCACGAAGTGTACAATTCAGCAAATAGTGTAAAAGTCTTTCTTATGTATCTAACAATCCTATGTTCCGACTACAAGCACACTTTCGGAACAAATGTACGTTAATTCCTTGTTTATGCTCAAACGCGATAAACCCCCGTTGTGTTTTAAAATTAAAGGCAAATAGTAGTAAAGGAAAAACTCTCTGACCCGATTTTCGTCCAGCAGCAACGCGTCCTTGATAGTTTGAACAGCTTCGTCGGTAAAGCATGACCCTTGAATCCCAATGTTTTCGAACATGTGCAAAGATCGGGATAGCAGTATGGCGCTGACGTCACTCAGGTCGTTTTTACTCAGACAAAGCCATTTCATCTAAACATGATAAAATGTTACATAACGCACAGGTAACGTAACATTCCGACCTAATAATGACATTGCTAAAACAGTTACATTTATTTATAAATGTCATGTTACCTACCGGTCTTTTGAGCATGGCAATCTTTTCCAACAAGATTTTGAGGGCGTTGTCTGTCAAGCCACAATCGTACAAATGCAACGCTTCGATGTTATGCACACATCCACATAGAGATCGTATGCCATCCGTCCCAATGGGATTGTTACTGATGCTCAATTCCTTCATCTGTCACGAAAAAGTCGATAAAATATGAAAAAATCGCTGTATGAAATGCTATTAGCGACAAAGTTTTAAAGGGTATACTGTGCGTAAAGTTATTTACATTTTTAAGTGTTGATGTCGATATGAAATCTTAAACAAGTAATGCGGAGGTGTAATATTTTGGATTCTCACCGGTTCCTTGAGAAGAGCAATTGCTTGTGACAAGATATCAACGCCTGCAGCCCGCATCATGCAATTGTAGAGGTTCAGTCGCTGAATATTGTGAAGACAATTGGCAATCATGACAAAACCATTCAGACCGATCCTATTCGCTCCAATGCTGAGTAATTGAATCTACAAAACAACAAACTTTTTTGCATGATCTACAGGCAGGCCAGTCAATTCCACTTACAGGTGTTTTGAGTTGCCCAATTGCAGTAAAAAACGGTTCGAATCCACCTTCAAAGTCGATCATAGTCTCGTAAAACCAAAGCATTTCAATCTTGTCTATGCACGGCGCCAACTTTACAGCTTTTTCAGTTCCCAAGTTGGTTTGTCCTATATCCAGCCACTTTATCTGTTGAATTGATAACATACATTAAAAGGTTTGTTGTGGGATTACATTCTCCAGCTCATTTCAATGAGATGTTGAAAGGGAATCCTGGAGATAATCAATTACGGTAGATTTTGGAAGTTACTTACAGGCTGCTGGAGGTTTATGATTTTTACCACCACATCGTCCATGCCATCAGCGTCGATAAGAGATGCGTGATGAATTATTCTGTCCACGTGACCAATGCAGCGCGCAAGGGACTTCGCAGAAAGTTCCATAGACGAAAAGTCCATGAAGCCAAGCTAAAGACAAGAAGTGGATTAGTAACGAGATTGGCCTGGTATTTATTAAGATAAAAATACTGCAATGCTGTCTTTGACACTGTTTACCACAAAACAAATATTGGCTTGTAATGATAAAAGTTTGTTTTCTACAGTTGATTATGGTCAAAAGACAACAAAAACAATTACAGGAGTTTTGCGTCGCTCGATGCAATTGATCATTTTTGTCATGATCTCCACCTCTGCACTACATTGACGTATCGACAGCTCTTCAACTTCCGGCAAGTATTTCTCGAGATATACGAAGTCGTTTATTCCAACTGTGGTCGACGTAATATGGAATTTGGCAATCTGCGACACAGAAATGACACATAGGTTTTTTCGACGTCATAAAAGCATACTAACCACAAAACAAATTCCGATGGCGCTATACATCTGTAATATAGTTGTTACAGTAATTTGTGATACGAAACTGAATAGGCGAGCCAAGCAAAACACTCTCGCTAACAAAATTACAGATTTTTTTCTCACCCGAATCCGGCCTTTAAATGGTTTGTTCAAGAGCCACCAAGCTTATAACATTATATCTTTTAGAATATAGTATTAGTAAAATTGTAAGGGCTGTGTTGTGGAATTTTTTATTGCTTACAGTCCTAGCCAAACGTCATCGCAACGGTCCATTGTATGTTATGTTTAATTAAGTTGCTAAGCAACAGACACAGACAGCCGCGTGATCCATAGTGACTAGAAACCGCGTTGGCTATCGTGTTCAAAAGCCCCGTAGTGCAGGATTTCTTTTGTGTTTAAGAGTCACACGGTAACAAAAGAAGTCAAACAACAAAAGGAGTCCTCAATCGATTTGTTCGAGTGTGAATACGCAAAGATCGTAAGATACCTGATCACCAACCTTAAACATAGCTTTTGGCGCAAAGTTTAAAAATGGTTTGTCCTGCTATTTCTACTGCTTGTTTCAAAGCGTGCCAAAAAGTTGAAATATTACACCCACACATACCTTGTGTTTGGTCGTTGAAATCGCCGACAAAAACGACGTGAGGCCGTCTCCTACAAATATGGCGTACTTGTACAATGCTCCGACATTGATGGAAATCACATGCTCCGCTGCACACAGCACGTGACACAGACATGCGACGTCACTTTGCGATACAATGCTGGAAATCAAAATTGTGTCAGGGAGTGAAGCCGCGATTTTCTCGGTCAATTGCACATCGTTTGATTCCATTGCACATCGTTTTGATTCCATGGCGCAAAGTTTAATGAGTGTTACGTCAACAGGACGGTTCCTAAATTTGTTTCTATTCAGCATTTCAAATGAAGTGTAGACTTGGTGCAAAGGTACTGGATAATCGACAACGCAATTTTCGGCGAATTGCCGCCCCATCGTGGTAACGCAATCGTTCAGCAAAAGCTTTTTGCTGGAAATCACATCCTCGGAGGATTTGGCGAACAATGGAGAGATCTGTTGGTAAGCCGATTTATCAAAGAAGCCAAAGACGAATCGAAAAACAAATTCCCATCGTGCTTCATCAAAATGCGAAAGCAGGGACTCCAGTTCCGAGACTGAGCTGACAAACATGATGTGCACGGCGGCTAAAAATTCTTGCCAGGTCAAGTGACTAAAAAAGTAGATTTTGTCACCTGAAAAGATGCGCAAGTGCTGATTTGTCGTTACTCGCAAACTGACAAAAGTTTCCATAGCTTTCATATCACATCCATCGCTGTCAAAGTCGTCAGCATTGAACACGAAGGTATCGTTGATTATTCCATTGAGAGCAAGTTTTGTGAGCAAAGCAACATCAGGAGCCTTGCCTTTAAAGTGATCCGATCTTATGCAGTCACTGAATGCAGAAGCAAAAGCACCAGTAAGCGAAAAAGCATGCTTGTTTTCCTGTAGTTGCTTCAAAGTGTACGGCACCATCAGCGAACAAAACATGGGTATTGCACAGACTGCCCTGACAGCTGGTACTTGATCAAGTTTATTCAAAAGCTTCTGGTAATCATGGTCGGAGTGACAAGACGTCTCGCAGAATAGNCATGGGCAATTTCATTTAAGCTGTTTAGCCCTTATGCTGCCTAACGACAACGGCAAACTTATGTTAACATATATGCCAGGCCTACAGGTGGCGTTAAGCCAAATCAGAACCCGCTATCATATGATTCACACGCAACGAGGCGTTTTAGACTCTCTTGTTTAAACAAACCAAATTTACCAGCATTGCAATAAGCAAAGAGATTTTACGTACCTGTTCCAAAATAGTGTTTGCACTATTCGTGTCTGTGTCAAGCTTCTGCCTTTTCGGATGCTTACGTAGGTTTTTTGACTGGTTCGATCCAAAATACAAGCCTTTATTAACGAGAATATTGAGACATTTATGCCTTCAAATGTTTTTTATGTCGTTATAACTGGATACCTTGACAAGTTGACAAGTAATGAACTAAGCATTGTGGAAGTATTATTTTTCAACTTTTAACCCATGTTGGGGCTCGTCAATGTCCACGATTCAAAAATTATCAACGATAAACATATAGTAGCATCAACGCTTGTACACAGTGGGGTAAATAAAGCAATCATATAGCGTTTCATTGAAATAGTTCGAACGTTTGTAAAAGTAATGTGACTTACTATTGAAGCCTAAAATTGTCAACTGTTAAGGACCGAATATCCTACAAAATAACGTTTCTTGACATGTTGTTGCCAACAACCTCGAATAATTTTTAACTGACGCTGGAATTCAAGTCTGTATTACTGGGCTAACGTGACTATACATTTTTACAAGTCTGTAATTAACGTGAGTCTGGGGCAAAGAATATAACTTTAATCAACAACTTGCTGCCTTAACTTTATGTTCGCCCTGAAACGTCTCTAGGCTTGTGAATTCCTGCTAGATAGATTCGTAGAGCTATTAGGTAACACAAGTCTAATTTAAGTGGTTGCTTGCCCTTCAGCGGTTGCCGTCCTTGTGCTTTTGTTCACCCGCCGAAATTCAATCTTTGTCAGTCACGCGTATCGGCGACGCTATTCCAATTGAGCCGTTACGACAATGCTAGTTTTCGTTGACACGGTGTTGGATAACGGCTCACCACTAATGCTAAGGAGAAACCACAAGCTGGTTTCACTAATAGGCGTCTTGTTTAAGTAAAATAAATAAAATATACGAAAACAACTCGCACTTAGAATTCCGACAAACTCCATGTGCAGGGCAAATGCATACACGACACGACACCACACCACGGTGATGCAAGTTTGCAAAGTAATAGCAACGGCACTTTTTTGCCAGGTCTCCCCTCAAAGAGGAACTTTTCTTGGGACGACGACTGGTAAGAGTGTTGGTTGGACTTCTTAATATTCGCCGTCAAGACCATGGACCTTGCAGTTCTGCAAAAGCAAAATTTACAATTATATGATGTGAAGTACAACAAACGTTTTAGGTAACAGATGGTGCTATTGAGCAAAACTGTGTGTCATTTTTTCGCATTATCTACATTTGTACCTGTAGCCATTTTGAACAAAACACCACCGCCTTTTGTTCTAAATAAAATATACAAGGGGGTGGTTTTGCTTAACGCAATCCAACGTTTAGAGTTTACAATAAAAGTAAACGGATTTGTTCTCAACAACGCGAAAACAAGCAGGGTTCGGTGCAAAATACAACCCTGACGTCCTAAATCTTACACTTAAGTTCTATAATTATGTAAACGATGTAGTTAAAGGTGTCTTGCGATCACGTTGCATTCTGACATTCGTAGACTTCCTGTCACAAGCACGCGTTCGGTTGCCAAGTTGCAACAAATTCCTTAATTCTGCTCAACCGCGAAGAACGCCGTTTGTGTTTTATAATTAAAGCCTAATTTAACCTACCAATTGTGCCCGCCATTATTTTTACGCTTCACAGCGAAAGTTACGCAGCTATCTTCAGCTTGGTGATTGTTTTAGTGCTATTATGTCGCTATGATTTCTTTTACCAAACGAAATAAACTCTCTGACCCGATTTTCGTCCAGCAGCAACGCGTCCTTGATAGTTTGAACAGCTTCGTCGGTAAAGCATGACCCTTGAACCCAGACGTTTTCGAACATGTGCAAAGATCGGGATAGCAGTATGGCGCTGACGTCACTCAGGTCGTTTTTACTTAGACAAAGCCATTTCATCTAAACATCATGAAACGTTACAGAGCGCATCCGTAAAGTTACTGTTCGACCTAAGAATGACATCACTAAAGCAATAAAATTAATTTGTAAATATACCTACCGGTCTTTTGAGCTTGGCAATCTGTTCCAATAGAATTTTGAGGTCGTTGTCTGTCAAGCCACAACCATACAAATTCAACGCTTCAATGTTGTGCACACATCCACATAGAGATCGTATGCCATCCGTCCCAATGGGGTTGTTACTGATGTTCAGTTCCTTTATCTGTGACAAAAATCGATAGAATGTTCAAGAATCGTTGTATAAAATGCAAGGCTCTAACTATTGGCGAAATTATTTTGTGTGTTGTTTTCGATATAAAATCAAAAACAAACTAGAAAGGTGATGGAGTCTCCAAATTTTCATTCCACATACACTACCACACCGAAATAATGTTTTCCACATATACCATTTCCTTTATATTCAATACCCGCAATACCTCGCGTCAATTTCCTTGGTATTTTATAACATGATTGTTTTTGCTGGCATAAACATATGGTTCACACACACGTTTTGAGAACGTGATCGGTTTAGAAATCAGTTCTAAAAATTTAACAAAACGTGAGAATTTATATTTGTAATTTAACTAAATCTTTTCCCACATCATGTCAATTTCAATCTTAATGTCAAAAAGCATGATTTAAACTCTACAGCCACACTAACCAATAGTTTGACTTGCAGTGACCTTTGGCCGAATGACCCTTTCTAACGCGTTCAGCAATGCGTTATACCCAACAACATTGCGCTTTTTGACTAACGAAATATAAGTTGACATGCTACTGTACAAAAGAGTACAACTGTAAATGGGAGCGAAGTTGCTGTAATGTATCTTTTACGGTGGTTTGGCAAACTCATTTCTGTTAACACTACGGTGTAGTATCAACAGCTCGGATTCGTCTGTCATAAAACATGGTCATTTCTTTATGTAAATTGGGAGGTGCTGCATGTACAATACATACAACTTGTGGTAGCAAAATGGCAGACCTAAAAATAAAAACGAATAAATAAATTACTGTGCCGCACTGTCTTTTTAATCGTAAAACAGCAAACGTGTTGAGGATACAACTGCCTAATTTTGAATCAGTGAAACGCCCGCCTGGTGGCCCCAAATAACCGCACGTTGATGTGTGAAGTAGCAGCCTGTTACCAACCGTTGAGCATTGTGCCGCTTGTGTCGAAAACTCGCCAATAACTTCCTAGTGTCGGGTTGTTTTGTATTTGGGCAAAACAGTCAGGCTGTAAGAATAAATACTTGACCGATCAAGCTAAAACTTTTAACAACCAATAAGAAGAACGCTGCATATCTAATTTCAACACATTTGCATAAGTATGTCCGAAGTAAATGCCATTTAGACAAAAAACTAAATGTTCTAGATGTTTAAATTGTTAAATATTGCTGTCTTAAATATTTTACGTTCTGCGGGCTTGTGCGTGAACCGATGAGTAAACAGGGGTAAAAAGTCAACTTCAGATAACAATCTATTAGGTGTGAACATTTGAAGAAATTTGAACAACTCTTTATTGACCAAAAGGTGAGAACAACCTCGCATTTGACAGAAAAATAAAAAAAATAAAAAAAATATGGACATCATTAGGGGTCCTAACCGGTTTCTTTAGAACTGCAATTGCTTGTGACAAGATATCAACGCCTGCAGCCCGCATCATGCAAAAGTAGAGCTTCAGTCGCTGAATATTATGAAGACAATTGGCAATCATGACAAAACCCTTCAAGCCAATCCTGTTTAATCCTATGCTGAGTAATTGAATCTGGAAAAACAACAAACATTTCTTGTATTATCTGCAGGCAAGCCCGTCAATTCTACTTACAGGTGTTTTGAGCTGCTCAATCGCAGTGAAAACCGGTTCGAATCCACCTTCGTAGTCGATCATACTCTGATGCAACCAAAGCATTTCAATCTTGTCTATGCATGGCGCCAATTTTACAGCTTTTTCAGTTCCCAGGTTGTTTTGTCCTATATCGAGCCACTTTATCTGTCGATTAGATATTATACTGCAAGGTTTGTTGAGAGATTCTATTGCCTCAGCTCTTTTAAGATAAAAAGAATTAATAAGATGTTGGAAGTTACTTACAGGTTGCTGGAGGTTTTTGAGTTTTGCCACCACAGCGTCCATGCCATCAGCGTCGATACGAGATGTGTGATGCAGTATTCTGTCCACGTGACCTATGCAGCGCGCTAGGGTCTTCACAGAGAGTCCCATAGACGAAAAGTCCACGAAGCCAAGCTAGATACAAGAAGTTAATAAGTAACGATCATGGTCGAAACAGGGCAAAAACAATTACCGGCGTTTTGCGACGCTCAATGCAATCGATGATCTTTGTCATGACCCCGGTTGCTGTGCTGCACTGACGTATCGACAGCTCTTCAACCTCCGGTAAGTATTTCTTGAGATAAGCGAAGTCGTTTATTCCAACTGTAGTCAACCTAACATGGAATTTGGGAATCTGTGACATAGAAATGACAAACATAATTTTAACGACGTCATAAAAATATGCAGACGACAAAACAACCTTTAAGTGGGGTTGTACAACTGCAATAGTTGGTATACATATCGGTATACGTGATATGAAACTGAATACTCCCAAACTCCCATACTACTGAAACAAACTAAAGTAAAGCACATGTTTCTTTCCCTCGAATCTGGCTTTTGTTAAATGGGTAAATTTGTCCATTAGACCACCAATAAGCTCCTGACGAAATATGACACCCACACATACCTTGTGTTTGGTCGTTGAAATCGCAGACAAAAACGACGTGAGGCCGTCTCCTACAAATATGGTGTACTTGTACAATGCTCCGACATTGATGGAAATTACATGCTCCGCTGCACACAGCACGTGACACAGACATGCGACGTCACTTTGCGATACAATGCCGGAAATCAAAATTGTGTCAGGGAGGGAAGCCGCGATTTTTTTGGTCGATTGCACATCGTTTGATTCCATGGCCAATGCGCAAAGTTTAAAGAGTGTTACGTCAACGGGACTGTTGCTAAATTTGTATTTATTCAGCATTTCAAATGAAGTGTAGACTTGGTGCAAAGGTATTGGATAATCAACAACACAATGTTCGGCGAATTGCCGCCCCTTCGTGGTAACGCAATTGCTTAACAAAAGCTTTTTTTTTGAAATCACATCCTCGGAGGATTTGGCGAAAAATGGAGCGATCTGTTGGTAAGCCGATTTATCAAAGAAGCCGAAGATGAATCGGAAAACAAATTCCCATCGTGCTTCATCAAAATGCGAAAGCAGGGACTCCAGTTCCGAGACTGAGCTGACAAACATGATGTGCACGGCGGCTAAAAATTCTTGCCAGGTCAAGTGACTAAAAAAGTAGATTTTGTCACCTGAAAAGATGCGCAAGTACTGGTTTGTCGTTAATCGCAAACTGACAAAAGTTTCTATAGCTTTCAAATCGCACTCATTGGCGTCTAAGCCGTCAACATTGAACGCGAAGGTATCATTGATTATTCCGTTGAGAGCAAGTTTTGTGAGCAAACGAACATCAGGTAGCTGGCCTTTAAAGTGTTCAGATCTTATGCAGTCACTGAATGCAGAAGCAAAAGCTCCAGTAAGCGAAAAATGAGGCTTGTTTTCCCTTAGTTGCTCTAAAGCATATGGAACCATCAGCGAACAAAACATGGGTATTGCACAGACTGCCCTGACAGCTGGTACTTGATCAAGTTTATTCAAAAGCTTCTGGTAATCATGGTCGGTGTGGCAAAACGACTCGCAGAATAGCTTCTGTGATTCATGACCTAGACCTACAACCCTTGCAGTAAAATGTGGTTTATAGTCGGAGTGTAGATCGTAGTAAGCACCTGGTCGAGACACAATCCACTTCAAGGAGTGAGATAAAAGATTCCCACTGAGCAAGTTCATCAGGATATGATGTGGATTGGAGGTATCAAACAGACCAACTGTGGGAACCTTGGTGTCAATATCGTCGATTTTGGCCTCATCCAACCCGTCCATTATGATAAACACTCTTTCGGAGTTGGATATCTTCCTCAGTAATGCTGTATCCGATTCTCGGTTGTGCTCCCATTCCGGGTGCGACGATCGGAGGAGGAATTGGAGCACGCTCATTTCTTTGGAGTAATCCAAATCTTTCAGAGACATGTGGAAAACAAAAGCATCGAGGTTATTCTTAACCGTTTGGCGCAGATGAATTTTCGCCAGGGTGGTTTTTCCGATTCCAGCAGCCCCGACCAGGCCAACAATGTTTCCATGTCGTTTTGCATATTCACGTCGTGAAGGTTCGTTCTTCGCGTGTGACCAAGCCTCATTCGCTGCGTTGTGCTGAGCGCTGGGAAGAAGATCGTTAACATTGTATTTGGCGTGCTCGGGAAGCTGATATTGCCAGGTTGATGGAGCACCGAATCTTTCAATTTGAGGTTGGTGTTCTCTAATGACATCTAGTGGTATCGGGTGTTCGTCCAGACAACCGTAAATGATCTTATTTTTCTCTTTCAGCTCCACTTTTAGACGACTCTCTGAATAAGCAGATAAGACGTTGGCTATAAGTCCCAATAAGTGGAACAAAAAGCAAATCAAGTTCCAAGTACTGTCTTTATAATTCACATCCCTGTGTTTTGATGAAGACGTGTTTAAAAAGATTGTTGCAACTACATGTTTGCATACCTAAAGCATCGACATCTAGTTCCTCTTTTGGTGGGTGGAAATGTTGATGAACTTCTCCCAAAAACACGTTTTCAGCACGAAGAACTGTTTTATCATTCTGTTATAGTNCTCATATATCTCTCGCTCGACTGTGCTGGTAGAAATGTTGGCTCATATATGTGTACAGTACTGTGTTAGACAACCTCAATGAGCTAAAGAAAATAGGTTTTTGGACCCAAAGCTGGTCACGCTATCTTGTTTAAATAATATCTGTAACAATACGATTACGATCACCCACGATTCCACTTCTTACTAACCTTTATCGGGCGATGACATTATTTGTCGCATAGGCTCCCCAATAAATTGATTGACATACATTAAAAGCACTGTTTGCCTTAGCGGCGTGACCTTCATTTCTAGTGTCGGCTACTTTTCAGGAGGTTTCAAATGTTGTGTGGCGTTTGACGTAACGCTTCAAATTCATTTACAATAACACATTAAAATACAGTATGCTACATGCGACGCTGGTGTCAAAAAAAATAAATGAATGAATGAAAATGAATAAACACCAACAGTTAAACATAATAAGCTTACAATTTATGACTCTATTCCATTCTGGCCTTAGCTGCATTTAAATCAAAAAGTCCAGACCTATTGTTTAAGCTGCATAAACTCACCCGAGAGATTCTATTCCTTAAGCAATAGCAACTACATAATAAAGTGCTATTGTGTCGCTATGGTTTCTTTCACCAGGCGAAATAATCTCAACTTATTTCAACAGCAACGCACAAAGACACAAATATATTGCAGGTCAAATGTCTGACCAACAGATGTATGTACTGATGAAATAGTTACAGTTCCAGCAGCCACTGCACAGTTATGTTGACTTCATGGTGGGTCTTTGCTCTGTCCAGGTTTCTTTAAATAATTACCGGTAATACTCATTCAGCCACTCATGCGGTTGCGATTTCCTGTGTTGTGCCTAAAAGGGAAACTTCATACCCACGCTTACCACACATTACGTTCGACTGGTGAAAGAAGCCAAACTGCGATGAAACAAAACAACCAACGTGATTTGTCACGCAGTGAAGTACCTATACCATAAAAGATGACAAACAGAAAAATAACTTGGGTGGGTTCAAGAACCCAGTTGACAGATAAGCTGAATATTACTTTTTGATTTTTTACTGGGCAATGTTGTAAATTCCCTAAAACAATCACCGACAACTTTTCGTGCTTGCACTATATCTGTGGAATCGAAAAATACTTTGTACACTAGAACGTTAAGCACGTTAGGTGAAGAGCGGTGCTGCTGGAAATATGCACTGATTGAAAAATTTACATATATTTATATATGTATAACATGTACAGATTATTTGTTAGTAGAAATTGTACCAAACGTAAAATTTAAAAAAATTACCCCCAAAAAAGGGCCATGATTGCGACTGGTAAACTATACAGGATACACATAAGGCAGATTTGGAACAAGATCGAAGTTGTAAACAGCTAGTGTCTCAATGGAGCAAACGTACGTAACATCAAGCGTAGCTTTTTTTAGAAACATATTTTTTTGTTGAGGGTTTTTTAATAAAATCTCAAACAACTTGGAAGCATGTTTTTGCTATTGTGTCGCTATAGTTTCTTTCACCAAGCGAAACAAACTCAGCTCATCTCAAAAGCAACGCGCAAAGATACAAGTGGTATTGTTGCAGGATAAAAGTCGGACCTAATTAACCGACTAGCAGATGCCTTTACCGAGAAAACAGTTTAAACATACAGTTCCAGCAGACACTGCACAGGCATTGCATCTACGACTAGTTGCGGCATGATGGGTCTTGCTTTGGTTGCAATCGAAAGCGAAACTTTATAACTACTCTTACTAGACATTACGTTCGACTGGTCAGGGAAACTAAGCTGTCATGAAACAAAACAATCAAAACACGGTAATTGTATTGTGAAAAATAAGCGGNCTAATTAACCGACTAGCAGATGCCTTTACCGAGAAAACAGTTTAAACATACAGTTCCAGCAGACACTGCACAGGCATTGCATCTACGACTAGTTGCGGCATGATGGGTCTTGCTTTGGTTGCAATCGAAAGCGAAACTTTATAACTACTCTTACTAGACATTACGTTCGACTGGTCAGGGAAACTAAGCTGTCATGAAACAAAACAATCAAAACACGGTAATTGTATTGTGAAAAATAAGCGGAAGGAATCTGAAAAATATAGAATGCGTTTGTCACGAAGTTTTAAAGAACCCTGGTAGATAAGCTAACCAATATTTTTTGACTGTTTATTGGGCACGGTTGTAAATATTATTTCCACGATGCATCGTACTTGTTTAGAAATAGTCCAAAAGGGAAACAATAAAAGGGAACACAAGGCTAATAACATCAATTACTGATTGCAGCTTAGCACAAGATAGGTAATGTGGTAAACTGATGCTAAAAAGCTAATTGTATGGTTGTTTTTACTTGAAGACACGTATAAAGTTGTATATAGGTAGGCTATTGTACTGTGCCCCGTTAGGGCAAAAACGTGTTTGTCGGTAAATATATTTTGAAATCAACACATAACATAAACATACACAATGCTATCAGAATTTCAAAATTCACCTTTCGGGATTTTGGCATTCCCGTTAGGGATTTCTACAACCCTCCATTGGAATTTGTACAATCCCCCATCGGGATTTTTCCATTTCCCGATCGCGACTGACATCACATTTAAACGTTTTAAGTCCTTGGGGTATGCGGCATGCTTGCTGGCATGTGCCTCGCCGAGTCAAGACTCCAAATCGCTTGCGTTTCAGACAGTGTTGGGACAATACCTTATTACAAAAGGCTGAAAATACAGTGAAGTGCGGCGGATGCGTTAAAACACACTTCTTTATTAGACGACCATGGCCAGCAATGTATACCCTATCCTTTTTTATAGCGAGGCACTTTATGTACCCATACGCCCCAGTTTTGGTTGTAGTGCACACTTG
>QXVZ01023031.1:0-14672 GCA_008931825.1 Phallusia fumigata | reverse complement strand
TGGTGGCGCTTTGAGCTTAATTTGATCCCACGTTGTCAAAATCTTTTTGCGAGCATCATCAGCACCAGAGGTTACAACATGGCCCATTTGCATGCTGCCAGAGCCACGATGGAACATTCGAGGGCTACAAAAACCAGTAACTTATAAGTGTATCAATTAAAAGTAGGCTTACTAAAATAAATGACATTGTTTATTTCATTTGTGTTCGAAGTCAACCATAAATAGATTATCAACAACTATATTGAAGCCATTACTTTTGGTATTATTAAATGTGAAGTAACAGACGAGATATATGAAACATAAGTTTTTTGCAATGAAATGACAAAAAACAACAACACTCTAAAGTCACCATAAACTCCACATGCTAATACCATTGTTTTATGTGGCTAATTCAAGTTATAGCTATATCGTTAAATCAAGATACATATACTTACAACATTCAACAGAAATCTTCAGGAAACAATGAACTTTAAAACAGCCTTGCAAATTTTTTCTTGGTCTGTTTATTGCTTCCAGAATCAACACTGCATGCACAAGTGGACAACAACATAAGAACATAGACAACACATAAGTCGAAAACTTGTCAAACACACTCACCTGCCCTCAGAAACAATGCTTCCCCTTTCAAGCTTTTGTTCTACTTCATGAAGCAATGATGAAACTTCATGCTGGGTTTTTCAACAAAATACTATTAGCTGTTGCTTTTTGTAAATGACAGTCATGCAGTAAAAGCTCAAACTTACAGATCTTTCCGGATGCATAGTTTCAATATCCAAGAGTAGACACTTTAGGGCTGGTAAAAAAGATCCATGCAGCAAATTTGTTGGTATGACTTGATTTAATCAGTTAAGGGCAACATAACAAAATAGTGGCATAATAGAATAAACAATTTGCCAAGTAACACACAGGGCTGTAAAAGTTGTACAACATCTAATGCACCAATATTATAAGAACTGGTTTGTACATTAAAAATAAAATTTTACTGCTTGTAGATCTGTTCCTATATTAAAAATCAAAAAAGTTGAAAATTGAAATTGAAAGGATACAGCAGCATGAAAGGTTGGTGTATGTTTCAAGCAGCAACAGGGCAATTTCAGAGCGTTTTGATCGATCCTTCTGCTGGTTATTGCTCGCTGCAACCACCACTAGATGGGGCAGGAGAACTGAGTAACAAAAAAATGAGTTAGACATAAAAGGATTACCCACAAAAAACATTATTTCTAACATTCGTCTCTGAATTTTGGATGCGCTGTCGGAGCAATTTGACATGCAGTTGTGACAAGTTGAAGTTGCACTGAATGCAATCCAAGCAATGTGCCATCGTGTGAATGCTCATGGTAGTCGCTTGTACTGGCAGACACTACGTCAATCATTTGGGTTATGACACGTTCGACTGAATCTGCTGTCACCGAAGGATTTTCCACCACTGCCGCAAAGGCAGGAATAGTTGCCACGCGAACCTCTCTGCAAAAAAATGAATTATTATTTAAGCAGCTTTTTAACTGAATATTAGTGGGGAGATCGTTTCAATCTGAAACAATTACATTTATTTAGCTGTGAAAATTAATGCAGGTATATTTGGCAACAGTATTTATTTAGCTATTAGAAAGTTTCTGTTTTTTTAGCAAACAAGATTGACTGACATGTTTTCATCTGTGGACAACGTAATAAGTGCTGGCAGTATCCGTGATGACAAAACATGAGCGGTAACGTCTGCAGTTGTCATCACAACACTAAGTTGTGCTGATGCAGCTCGTACAAGAGGTGATTCATGCATTACCCCAGACCACAACACTTGCACAATCGCATCGTGATATTGAGAATTTGACCTGGAATTAAAAAAAGCATTGTTTACTGCCACAGTGAAAATCTTCGCAGTACACAAAACTACTCAAAAAAATAAAACATCAGTTTCCAAAAAAATGAACATTAAAAAGCACAACTTCAATTTACACAAAAAGCCGTTTTTTTTAATTTAATTGAAAGAAATTGTTTGTTTTCATGATAAATTGTCTGTCTAAAGTCATAAAAGGGTTCAGAATTGTCTTTCCATAGTTTTTAATGATGAATAATTCTCATTATGACGTCTAACTACATCACAAGGTGCATGACAAATTCTTGGTTTGTTCACTTTGTGTGAACTTCTGTTGACTGCAACAGAGGAAGGATTGATATGGAAGGGATTAATCATACAAATGTGTTACGAAAATACTCTGTCTTGTCAGAATGAAGGTATTGCCATACTGTACTCATCAACAGACCACAGCCCAAATGAGAGCCTCCTGTAATTCCAGTAAAATAAAGGAATTGTAAGCTGGTGTGATAGACAACTGTTGTGAGCTGAAGGTTAGGATTGGTGTTTAGCGTTACAATGATGATAGTTGTGCTTTTATGTCCATTGCAATTAAAGAAAGTTGGTCTATTTTTTTATTAAGTTGGATTGTTGACAATGTGTGAAGTTTGCAAAAAGTTTTTCATGTTTCAGTTTTACAGTTATTAGATTTGCGGAAAAAGCTATTTGTATGCAATGTGTTATCTTTTTGGGTCAGTAATAAAAGAAAACTTCAGTACAGCAGAGAAATATAATTTGTGTTTAAAAACATATGATTTTTTTAGAACTTCTAAAAAACAATAAATTATATGTAACCGGGGATAAAAGTTGTATGATGGTTCGAAGCAAGATACATATATCTATCTTTGCTGTCCTTCTGCATTGGACTGTATTGACAAGTGCATGTCCAACTAAATGCGCCTGTGCTGGACAACTTGTCAACTGCAACAATGCTGACCTAACAGAGATTCCAAGCAATGTACCAAAAGATACCAGCGACTTAACAATGGCATTCAACAAGTAAGTGGAAAGAAGGAACCTTTTAGCTTTTCATGTACAAACCAGATACCACTACTATTTAATGACAAAATGTAATTTTTTAAAACTTGTTATGGTTTATATATATGTGTTTCAACTTTTTAGGATGCCAAAGTTTTGTTTTGTTGTCATGACTATTTTTTGGCATTTACAGGATAACAAGATTGGAAATAGCCAATGGAGAATATGTGGCATCAATTCTAAACTTGGGCAATTGTGAAAACAGTCCCTTCGAGAGCATCACAAAAATCGATCTTTCAAACAACATGATAAGTGAAATACAAAGTATGCTACTACTGTTGGCTTGCCAACTTAAAGACCTCAATTTGGACAACAACAGGATAGCAGAACTGGCCAGTCCACAAAATGATACGCTCGGACCATTTGAAATGCTACACAAACTACACCGGCTATCACTACGCAACAATCGAATATCTCAGGAGCTTGAAGAGTTGAACTTTAAGTCTTTGACCCTGCTTGAAGAACTTGATCTGAGCATGAACACAATTCCATCTGTGGCTGCCACTGCATTTACAAACAACCCTCACCTTACAGATATAAACCTTAGTCACAATTGGATATCAGTTATGGCGCCTGGGTGTTTTAGTAATCTATCATTGCTTAAGAAACTGGACCTCTCAAACAACAATTTGCAGGTGTTGAGCACAGGCATTTACAACAACCAGCTCTCTGGGTTGGGAAGGATTAAGGTGTTAGATTTCTCCCACAATCAGATTTATAAACTGGATGATGACCTGCTTACAAACATGGTATACTTGCAGTTAGTGAATATCTCCCACAACAGACTAACAACTCCACAAATTTTTATCAACAATGCCTCACTTGTTGTCGATGCCACAAACAATCCAGGCAATGCATCATGTCCAGTTTGGCAAAGTCTCAAATCGGAACAAAGCAGTGCAGGACTTAGCTGCCGAGAAATTGGTGGCCACACAGTAGCGAAGGTGGAAAGACTTGCTGGTACTGTTTGCACAATCAGTAGCAACTGCACATGCAAAAGTTTACATCAACTTCAAGTTCTCTGTGGTTTTGTAGAGCAAGAAAATGACATTCCAACCCACAGCATAGTTATTATTGTCGTGGTTTCTGCCAGTGTTCTGATTGGGATACTACTTACTGCCATCATGATATACAGAGTCAAACGAATAAGAGGGATGGATTTGGAGAAAAGAATGAGGAATGAAAACAACCAAGATCAAAGTCAAGGTTCGGCAGTTTCTGAGTGGAGAAGACAAACCTTACGGCGCATGCGGCGGCCAATTCAGAGAAGCGTTCATGCAGCACCTTCAAGCAACATTGAGAGTCTTTCTATTAGACACATCTATTACAGCATCAAATATGATGATCAACAGAACAGCTATTCATCAGCAAAAACCAATGAGCGAATCTACAGTGAGATTAAGCAGGTCCTACGAGGGGAAAGCCGGTATGGGGACAGAAACAGGGCTGTAGGAGATGAGTACACAGATGTCCATGACATCCCATCCACCTCCAGGAGTTCCACACAAAGTGAAGCTCCACTCGGAGCAGAGGATTTTGTGGTGAGAGGGGAATACTGCTTTCCACTGGGCCAAGCAATACCCAAATCGCCAGTTTTGGAAAAACCAAGTCAAAGTATGGCAGAACCAGTTTCAACTGGGACAACACCAAGTTTAGGTGGTGCAACTTCTCGACCTAAGCATTTGCCAATGATGCCTCCGACATTTCGTCAAAAACAGGGCAACAATGTTTACGAGCTACCGATGGCACACAACCGTGCATCTTATTTTGAAATTAGTCCATGAACACTTTTACTGTATTGTTGTTCCCACATGTGGACCAGCAAAACTGTTTAATATGGCATCAGAAGTGGACTTAGTTAGAGTGTTTGATTTATTTTGCACAATGAACAAATGGTCATAGGAGTTTAGATTGTGCCTCATTTTTTTTTCTGTATTTCTTCCTATATTAGATGGTAACAAATCCATCCCAAACCAAATCAACACACTTTCTAAGTATTTAGGTGATATTTTTGTCCCACATGTATTGTGAATCCAGGCAAATTCAAGGAACAAACGTTTGCATTTAGAAGTGCATTTGCTAGATCCATAAATAAGCTAAATTGGCACTAAAGCATGTTGTTGAAAGGCAAAAAAGAAAAAAAAAATTTTTCTTGCAGTTGTTTTATGGTTGTTCCCTTTTATGTTTAACCAACTCTCGCCTAAATTTCACAATTGGACTAAGTTTCTCTAAAATAAATTCAGAATTGCTTCACCAGTGAGCCAAGTGACTCAGGTAAAGTCACAAGTCTAGCCCAAACATGGACTTTTTCTTTTGCACTGACAGAAGTCAAACAAGAGAGATAAGTTTTTACCAACCTTAGCAAAATCAATGTTGATAACATTGCTGTCATTGAAAGCTTTGACTTCGCCAAGGATACAATGGATTGTAATAAAAATTCGTTCAACATTGGCACTGACTCAACCTAAAACAAACAAACACATTAAACCTAAAACATACAGAGCACATAAACAAAAGAAAATGGCCTAACACCTGAAAACCAAACTGACAACAGCAAACAGACCACACAAAAAGTCACCCAAAAATCAAAGACCAAATACTGCAAATTTGACCATAGATAGTCTTTGTAGCACTTACATCATTATTTGAAGAGGAAATAGTTGTGACGTAAACAGGCAAAACACTTGTTGTATGGTTTTCTGGGCACTCCGCCAGAAACGACACAAACTTTTTTTGCACCTAATTGACATTCAATTGTAAATAAAAAGTAACATAGTGTTAGCTTAAACAGATTCAAACATGTACTGTACCTTTTTCTCATAGAAAGCGTTCCCAAATGTATTTTGAAAACTTAATATGAAGTCACATAGGCATTTGACAATTGGCTGCGAAGAGGGGTCAGCAAATTTGCAAATCTTCAGAAATCGTGGAATGCTAAAAAATGACAGTAGAAAGTACAAAAGCATTAAAACATCATCTTTCAATGTTTTTGATAAAATTGTTTATTTATACATGCCAAAATTTTATTTGGCAAGGTTTTTCTTTACACAGTGTAATAACTAGTAATCTGAATATAAATGATTTAAAATCATACACAGAAAAGAATCCTTACAATTGGTTGATAGTCCATGATAGCATTTCATAGCACACTAAGTCAGCATCACTTTCAACACATTGCTCCAACAACTGTATCGACTGATTGCACATTTTTTCATCGCCAACAATAGTACGAGGGTCATTGAGTTCATGTTTAAATGGAGAAAGCCTATGCCTCGAGGTAGATGACACTGCAAAAAGTGACTTGTTTAAGGCTATTGTTCTATTAAGTGAA
Organism: Phallusia fumigata; assembly: GCA_008931825.1. NCBI lineage: Eukaryota > Metazoa > Chordata > Ascidiacea > Phlebobranchia > Ascidiidae > Phallusia > Phallusia fumigata. Next base: position 8,451 of record QXVZ01023031.1, on the reverse strand, counting down.
AGCTGAAATTCATGGTAGTTCAGGAAGTACATAAAGCACCTATTTCCGAGTTGTCGTCAGATTCTTGGACTTCTAAAAGGACAGCTGAGTACAAATACGATATCAGAAAATTAACAGGAACAAACTCTTTTTCAGCAACTGATGCATAGGCTTGGACATCTTTTTGATTCTACAGAAAATACAAGTAAGTTTAATTTGAAATACAATTTAGGGTGAAGAATATCAGGAAAAATGTCTCACTTGGTCGTTTAGAGCAGTTTCAAGGTCAGACAGCAGTTGATCATAAAGATGTGAATGTAAAGTACAGCGATTGATAGACCACAGTGCAACAGCGGGAAGGTACGTTGAAACTGCTATTTCTCTCACAGTGGAACTTTTGTCTCTGAGAAAAGACCTCATTAATTGGAAAGCCTGCAAACAGAAACAAAATGTCTATTTAGTTTTGTCCTTTAAAACCTACAAATAAAATGTTTTTTTTGCCTGTTTGTATTTGTCATCATCGTCTTGCAAAGAATGGATAAGGGCAAGGGATTTTACAACCGAACATCTCACTGCGTCCATTTTTTCCTCCTGCTCAATCTGTTGCAGTATGGAGACAAGCAGAGATCCTCTCATTTCTGCCTGCAATAATTCAAACAACTTCAGTCAGTAGATTTCTAAAACAAACATAACCAGAGCCAAAACCTAAGGCATAATGTCAAAATTATCTGACACCACAATTAACCAAATCACTTTAAGTTTTTACAAGATGCTTAATGCTTAGCAACGTCATTAAAATGTTAACATAGGAACCACCAACAAAGAAGCATTTTATTTGTTTTTTGTTTGTACAGATGACATGTTTAAACTCCACTTTAGCCACAAGTANTTAGCAACGTCATTCAAATGTTAACATAGGAACCACCAACAAAGAAGCATTTTATTTGTTTTTTGTTTGTACAGATGGCATGTTTAAACTCCACTTTAGCCACAAGTAGTGGAACTTTGGGATGCTACAACAAAAAAAAAACGATTGTTTCAAAAAACAGGTTTGTTCCACATACTCGTAAGTATGGGGCAATAGCACCACATGCTTCTGCCACTAGTTGACGACGTTCAGGATATTTGTGACCAATCTGTTCCCAGCATTGTGGAAGTAACTCTTCTTCCGATCGACTTTCACCAATATGTTTTGCATATGCCATACAACCAAGCAGGATCATCTGCCTGCAACCAAAGGTTTAATTGTGCTTAAAAGGGGTGACTCAATGACTTCGGCCAATGTATAACACATTTATGTAATTAGTTGCACCACGAGTTTTAAGGATTAACACAAGACATTACTCAATTGAAAAGTTAAATGTACATATTTACACATGTTTATTTTCCCGTAATGATAAACTTTTTGCTTTTTACCAGCAAGACACAAGATTACCTATGCATAGATTTAGTACTGAAAAATACTGAACCTCCCAAACTTTGGACGTTCAAACTGTTATTAAACGTCCAAACGCCTTTACAGAAATGTCCAAGCACAACAGTGGGTCAAGTATTGATTTTATAGTTGAAGTGGAACAGTTAAGGAAGCAGCTTACAAACACAGAAATCAATAATAAGATTTAATGGATTGAGGTCACTCCGCAAATCACCAAGGGACTTGTTAAATTGGNTTGATTTTATAGTTGAAGTGGAACAGTTAAGGAAGCAGCTTACAAACACAGAAATCAATAATAAGATTTAATGGATTGAGGTCACTCCGCAAATCACCAAGGGACTTGTTAAATTGGACACAAGTATCAGAATTTAAACGATTTGCTTTGTAACAATTTTTGTACCCAAAACATAAGAATAAGGACTACACAAACTACAAAGTTTGTAAAACCCTTGAAAAGTGCATAAACAATGATAGTTTTGATGATCCAAGCTAAAAATCATTTTCAACTAACCGTTCCGATTCATCTGGCTTCTTAATCAGGTTAAATAGAATGTTCACCAGCTCATTTCGTGTTGAAATTTTGGGATGCAACGCTGCTGCACTTAGTAGGAGAGGAATCAGCTGATCCCTTTTAGCCAGGAGCACAGTTGGCACAATGTGTGGCAGGCATCTAGCCAAAAGGCTGGTAAGGTGCTCTGGAGTTTCACAAACATTCACAATCTGAAGTAAATTGGACATGAAGTATGTTTGGCAGTGCAAAAAATAGAGTTTCATTAACGAGCTGTGTTATACCTCCTCTTTGAGCCATGAATCTTCCACATTTGATTGGACTTTGGAGTACAAAGCATTCCAAAAGGGGGTAGTCAATTGACTGCAAAACAAACAATCTTTATGTGTAATAAACATTTTAGCAGTCAATTTTAATTAAATTGTAAAACTAAATTAAGCATTAAACTGTTATAAATTACACTTCGCCAAATACATACCCATTCTTCAGCTTGTTAGTTTCAGGAGTAGTAGTGTCATCCTTTTTGACAGTTTTGGGGGCAGGGCCATCAATTACCTCCTCATTGGCTAATTGTTTGTTTTCAATAACTTGTGTTGGGGAAGTCGTAATGTCGGTGTCAACCTTAACACCGCCATCTGTCACTGCAGTAGTTTTCTTGGTTTGTAATCTTGCAATTTCTTCACAAGCCAAATGCGCTTCTCTGTAGATTATATGATGAAACATAAATGTTTTATGCATGTTGATATGCAGAGCTTGAGACAAACGAGATACCTTTTACAGTTTTCCAGTGCTTCCTGCAAGTCAAGGTTTTCCTTTTCCAAGGACAACACCTGTGTCTGAAGTGTTTCTACAGCAGAATCTTCTTGATTTTCTTCATTAGCAACTTCAACCTAGAAAATAAACCAAAGTCTTGGATTAGTTGTAGTTAAAAATATGTTTTCATAACAAACACCACAACTTGTGGTTAGGTGCCTACAGATGCAGTTGTTTCCACTTCCTCTGTCATTGTGCCAACTTGTTTCAACTGCGCTTTGGGAACCACATGGTTACTGTAGTCCCGGTAAAGTTTTAACAGATCAGGGGGCTTCGGTGTGTTCAGCCCAACATCGTGCCAGTCTTCAAAGTCCTTAAAAAAAACAGTTCTCCATAGGTCTGATCATTTTAACCGCTCTGGTATCACTGAAAGTTGTGGTTTTACCTGTTCCTCATTTTCATCAGCAAAAGTGATTGCAGAAAGTTTGTACTGGTGGTCAGTCAAATATTCATTGACTAAATGATTGATGGCCCTGATCTCTAATGGTTTGGCTTCATCCGTTTCAACCTCAACTCCATTACCTAACTCCATTTGACCATTCGATACCACTTCATCAGTGATGTTTTGAAGGCATGAGGCTTCTTGTTCTGAATTAAAACTTGCTGTTGGTGTTGCAAGGCATGTAAGGCAATAAACAAGGCAAATTACCTGCAGTGTTGGTAAGGTTTGCTCGAAGTGACTTAATGGTGTCCTTGGCCTTGCGTAGTTCAAACTCAAGAACTTCATAAAAATGTTCAAAAGTTAACATTTTGGATAACCTATGTTGTTGTTTTTTCACAACAAATTCACAAAAAACGCTCACCGGCAATTCGCTCATCCACCTGCTGCCCATCATCGGAAAATCGGGTGATATCAAGTGAATCGAATGTACTGCAGCTACTGGTACGGTCTGTAGTTAACAAAGACATTTGTAAGAAATTTCTCTAAAGCCAATAGATAAAAGAAGCCAATTTTACAAAATCATGACAGTTCATGCAACTTTTCACATAAATGACACTAAAAAACACAAAACGACACTAACACAGGCCTTCTGATGTTTCTTTGCAATTGATTTGCTGTTCAAAGTTGCTTGGATTGGAAAAGAAGTTGCGCAGTCTGGGTAGATCTTTTCCCCTTTCCTGCATTTCTGTGTATAACTCCAAAGCAGTCAAAACATAGTTTTTCTTTAAAAGTTGTTCCGCGATGATGTCCACTGGAATTTCACCATCCATTTTAGCGGGAGATGAATGATGAGCGTAAACATGTTTGGGGGTTTCACCATCACTATCCTCATCGAGAAATGGATTTGAACCAGACATTTGTGTTTGACTTAGAAAAGTTGAGCTTCAGAAATGTGTTCAAACAGAGAATGTGACTATTACATGACAGCTTGTATTACTTTAATATCTGTTATAGGCAGCATATTACTGCTTTTGTTAATCCACCAAAAATACTATGACTGTTATACATTACAACCTGAAAATTAAACAGAAGAATTGAAATGACAATCTGAAAGACTGTTTCAAATGGATCTCACTGTAGAGATGAAGCATATAGCTGCATACCAGTTAACTGCATAATTTTTTCGCATTGAACTCTTAAAACTCAACTCAACTCAACAATCAATTCAAGTTGCATGTTTAGCAACTAGCATGGCACGCAATAACCGACCTAACGACTTACGCCCTTTTAATTTCAACAAAGTAATAAAACGGTTTTATCTGTATTGGATATAAAACAAAATATAACTATTCCACAATTGTATCAACACAATACATTATCAGAGATCTCAAACCAAACAGCGTCTGGCATTTCTAAATAATCTTCTTATTAAAAACAAGTGCGGCTCTGATAAACTCTTTGGGCTTTCATATTTCATACAACAACCAGCTGTTACAAGGATGCCTGCAGTATTTACAATTTCGTCCCATTTTTCCTCATCTNTAAAAACAAGTGCGGCTCTGATAAACTCTTTGGGCTTTCATATTTCATACAACAACCAGCTGTTACAAGGATGCCTGCAGTATTTACAATTTCGTCCCATTTTTCCTCATCTGCATGAGTTACCTGCCGTATTTGAAGTTTTTAGCGACGGACCAAGTGCATCAAGTGAATTACCAAGTGTACCAATTGCACCAAGTGCATGAAGTCAATTACCAAGTGCACCAAGCGCACCAGCAGTATTCGAAGGCACCTCTGGTACAACTGGTACAAACATAATCATGACATGTCCTGATTGGTCTGGCAGCAAAACGTTCAACCAAAAAACAAAAACCCTAGCGCTACGTATGAAATTCACGGTGCCAAAACTACAGGTTCGTTGGTAAATGGATAAAAGGGCCAATGCCCATGTCAAAAATATGAAAATATTAGTTTTTCCCCAACATACGTTTTGGTTACAAGATGATCGAAAAACACAAGCATCGCTGCGAGTGTGTGGTGATTTTACTTTCTAATTTTATTCCCGCATGTTTATTTTTAATAATCTGTTATTAATAATGGCATAAAAATCTAATTGCGTTTGTTGTGAAAAGATTACAAAGCATATTATGCATCTACTATCTACGATCTGTTGGACCTATCTCGGATGAGAGCAACTATTTTTTCGTGTTTCAGCAGCTTTCTCTTGTGCGATGCTAGCTGTTGGTTGTGTTTGGTAAGTTGTAAATGTTAATATTGCCGTAACTGCGTTTTACCTAGGATTATGCAAAATATTTGAAACGTGATGACGGTGGATTCGCGTGTTCGTCTGTTAATTTATTTCATACTCCGATGATGGAATGCGTTGTATACTCATTGCTAAAGTCACTTCTGTCAAAGTCCGTTTTTCACAATGTTTGTTTGGTCTGCCTCTCACAATCCACCACAGGTCCTGCGTTTTTTTTACTTGTAGCGGGCATACCAAGAGCTTCTAAAGTTTAATCAGTTTACAGTATGTGGTAAGAGTACTATCTGAAACTGTGGTCTGCTCAGCNTTTCACAATGTTTGTTTGGTCTGCCTCTCACAATCCACCACAGGTCCTGCGTTTTTTTACTTGTAGCGGGCATACCAAGAGCTTCTAAAGTTTAATCAGTTTACAGTATGTGGTACCAGTCTGCAGAGTATGGCAGCTGCACGCGCGAGTTGATTTTTAAGTTTTTTTCCTGCACGCCAATTTTTTTTGACTGCACGCGGATTTTTTTCTTTGCACGCGAAGGTCAAAACATAAAACAATCGACGATGACAGCTAAATTAACGCACGTATCAATTAAAAATAATATAAATACGGAGATTTTTATATTCACGGCGAGTCGGGTGTTTTCACACTGATTCAGGATATTTTTCGACATATGAACGGATACCATTGTAGTGGGGGTATGGAGACTCTGAATTGGCCAGGATTCTGCTTGTTTTGTTGTTACTTTGCAAATACATTTGCACTGAAGACATTTTTTTGCCCTGCCTAGTCATTTTTGTCACTTGTGTTGCACGCGGGCTTGTTGGTCTTGCACGCGGACTTAAGAGTCGCGCACGCGCGCACGCGGGATATTTCGGTCCTGCACGCCCGAGATCTCGTCGGGAACTGCCATATTCTGCAGACTGGCCACTGGGAAGAATTTTCACTCTATATTTAAGTTGTTCATGATCAGTGTAGTATTTTTTGGGGTCGACCAGTGGTTCCAAACCTTCTAGGAGTACTTTATGTCACTTCTTCTCTGCTGGGAGATGAATAAAAAGTTCCAAACTAAACAAACAAGGGAATGATCAAACAAGATAGGGCAGATCTTAACATACTTTACATGCAACAATACATCAGACATCTTGAAGGTACTGCTGTTAATAAAAAAGGGGAAACAACGCTATTTTTCAATCACTATAAAAGGGCCTACCATCAACACTATCTGGAATAAACACCTAAATGACACAGGTAAGTGTAATTACTTATAAATGGTCCTGACTATGCAAATATACAACACATTAATTTTTGGATTATTTTTTTAGTTTTAAAATTATCTGGGATTTTAACTGTATGGCTGTTTTTGTGAACAGAATTGTAGTTCCAGATGTATAGGTTTAAATGACACCAAACTATTGAAATGGAGTTTAGGTACATATCCATTGCTGTTTAGATATACTGGAGTACATAGGAGGTTCTTTCTTTGAGGAGTATGCAAACAAAAGACAGTGGAAAATTTCAAGATGTATTAGAGAAACAAGGAAAAAAGTTGTCATACCCCTCTGGGGAATTTCAAGAGGTACTCAATGTTGAAACAAGCAAAAAACAAACTTTTTTAGCCTGATGCAACAAATGGAGTCTAACATTTGACTTCTAATTCTTGATTTCACTCATCAATGAGTTGACATTATCTAAAGGTAAAATTTCTAATATTTTGGACCATATATTGCTTACTTTGGTGAAGTTATAAGCGTGACTGTTTATCCCTAAAAGTGTGACTGTTTATCCTTCAAGTTTTCTACTGGCCTGAGAGTGGAATTGAAAAGACATAAGGTTTAGCGCAAAACAATTTCTAGGTGTTTATTATCTATTTTAAAGCTTTTATTTTCCAAGTGACATATTTAAGGTAGTAAATTCAAAAGTAACACCTTGATGGTACTGTGATATTTCTTGTATATTCACACATTTATTAATTGAGCCTTTTACTTTATAGTTTTGAAGTGGTTAAGGACAGAATTTGATCCGTGTATTTTTTCCGTATACAGTGTTTTACTCTTCTTTTTCTAGGCTTTTAATCACTTGTTTCCTACTAACCTGATGTTTGCTGTAACCTGGTCTTAGTGCACTTATCTTATTAAAAAAAATTGGAAAAAGCAGATTGAAGACTGATTTATTTGATAAAAAATTATTTGAAATTTTTTATAACCTGTACTGAAAACCTCCTGGTCACGAGTATAATGCAGCTGTTGGCAAAGCTAATGGCTGTTTAAGGACTGCCTCCTGGGCATTGTTGGAAAGTCCTTTGTAGTTCTTCAGTGTACTTCCACACTTGCAAGAATTTTTTTTAACATTGTATAATGTGTGCACGTCGAATTTACAGCACTATATCGTTTATTTGACTTGACTTTACCTGTGTCATATGACATTATAATGCTCAAAATGATACATGAGACGAGTTCATTCAAGTCATACTTGTATTTTGTCACCAACAGATCAGAAATATACAATTTTTAATTTTTCTATTAAAATGACTGAAAAAGGTATGAAGATGAAACAATTTATGCAAAGGAACATAGTGTCCAGTTGGTAGTTTCGTTTCAAAAAGGTGAATAAACAAACACCACTTTTTATCAGCATTACTAAACACCCGCTAAATGTAGGTTTCCCATTACGTACAAAAGTCCGGAATCCGGAACCAAGCATCGGAATATTGTGCATGTTTTGAATGTACGCTTTCGTAATACATCTCGCCCTGGTTAACGTACATACTTTCCACACATGGTTTGTCCAGTAAAAAAGCTGCCAAACTTACAAAACTTAGGAAAACTCTAATTTAGTGCCACACGGTAATGTGTTTACCTTCTTACTACAGGTTTCTTACCGGGTGCAGTCAAGCGGAACCAATCTGAATGAAAAACGCAGTGTTCAGTCTCTATTTAGTAGTCTCTGATCTTCCTCAATATAAGTAAGGATAGGTTTCAGTAGTATAATGTATGTCTACCAATCAAATGATCATTTACTCAGAAACAAACATTGACAAAAATAAAACAAATACTGCAGAATTTCAGCACGGTCACAC
>QXVZ01023007.1:0-11468 GCA_008931825.1 Phallusia fumigata | reverse complement strand
CGTTTATTTGGTTTGATTTTATACTTTTACAAACCCAACTTGTTCAAAATAGTACACATGAGGTTAGTTACGTTGCCCTACATGCCGATCGCAACATAAAATGGTGAATTCTTTAGAGGGGCACGCGAATATTTCCTAAACCATTTCACCACCTATTTTCAATCAGCAACATCAAATCTATTCAAAGTCAAACTAGCGTACGTAGGTGTGCTCCACTTCAATTTTGCCGCAGAATAATTGCTTCACTCCTTTAATTAGTCCCACGTCGGAACTGTTGTGGCGACCGAGTATGATTGGGAGCATTTCTACAGTGGCGAGTTCAGCTTCTTCCATTGCCTCATCAGGTTCTGTAACAACATGTGTTGGTCATGCAGACAATTGTTGTTTCGGCTTGTCAGTTTCGTTACACATGAAATTTGCTTGACATGTCGCCAAGAGGGCCAAGTGGTATGCGCGAGTCTAATGTAATTTCAAGGTGGTTGGTTTTGATCCTGTCTCGTCGCTTGTGTTTTCGTATGCAAGAAACTAAAGCGACAATGCTCCATCCCAGTAGACCTCGATAAGTTAAACCAATTCGAGGTTATCAATTGAAAACAATCGAAAAATAATCAAACAACTAAGGATCCAATGGACTTGCAATGGGCAGGTATTCCTAAGGTAAAGTCTTACGCATTTTGGCATTGTTCAGCCTTCCGAGACAAAAAACAACAACAATCAACACGGAAGCCCCAGACGATGTTAGCACGGCATTGCTCAATTATTATTTTGCAAAATTACGATTTTTTCAAGGTATTCAGCTTGAAACAAGATGGCTTAGGAAAGGGACAAATGCCACACCCTCTGTTTCCGCGAAAAACAAATATATTTTTTCAATTTACCGAGTGATTGAGCACATACAAACTCCAGATATTTCTGTCGCAAAGGTTTCAGGCCGCCATACGTTTTGGGGCATTATTTTGTTCAAAGAGTGTAAAAACATTGATGTACTTATGAACACTGTACTTGTCGGTTTCTTACTTTGAAACGCTAAGTAGTGGACGATCCAGATAAGACCGCGAAGCATGAAGGAAATCATCAGATTCATGTGTATGAAAATGCGGGTACAATGAAGCCTCCTGAAGAATAACGTGAAAAGTCAATCTTTTATTGCAGCATCGTTTCGGCGACAAATATTATCTTACCTGAGTAGGAATAATAATACTAGGGCAATCAATAAAGCAAGTATCGACAGAGCGTGTCCAGCTGTGACGACTTTCATAAACGTTGAATAGGGATCGTTGGGCAACTGAAAAGGTAAAACGGCATTTGGTCAACTGATCATAGGCACAACTGCAAATCGTTTAGGTTCGATAATACTCGAGCTTATAATTATTTATTTGTAGTTAGGTCAACATATTATTCTAGCAGTCTTTTTATATCCTATATTGAAGAACAAACAAAACAAACATGTTTGTACAAAACATGCACAACCGAATAATTCTTTTCGAAGGTCAGAATGTCTTAAGAACAACAGCAGATAAATTATTAGTACGCCAGAGACGGAAGGCCTAGCGAGGTCAAGTCTTTCAATTCTTATCTCGTACAGGCAACATGACTTGAAAAGAAGAGTGTGCAATTCGATTTCGCCGTACTGGGGTATTTAGATATACAAGGCTTTTAGTACAAACCCATTTTCTATCCTTTTACCACAACCTTGCAGCCTTAAACGTGGCCCAAACTTCTTGGAATTGATAATAAATCTTTGAATTTTGTTGTTACACTCATTGAAGCAAATATCCCCCCCACACACCGCCACCACCACGGTTAACTGCACGAATCTCTTTCAAAAAGCGCTTTAGAAGAGCTTGTGTACAAAATGTCCAACCACTATCGGCCAACTTACCTCGGGCATTGCTTCTGTCCGACCGAGATATTCTAGAACCTCCGCAACCGAGCTTGTACTCCCGACTGTCTCCTGAGTACCGTACTCGTAAAAAGACGAGTTACTCGCCTGTGACTCGTCGTAGTACTCGTCTTCCATTGGCCCGAAGCAAGTGTGTTTTAATAAGCGAGGGTTCCAGTTGTGTAGCGACGAGTTGCAGTGTAAAGCCATCTGGCCAATGTAGAATCCATGATAACTCGTTGCATCTAAAAATAGAGGAATGTGTAAATTTAGTGCCTGGAAATTTCAGCCCCGTGTCGCGTTCTGTCTAATGTTACAACCAATTGTTTAGCGGTTTTTGCATGTTATGAGGCATATATTTTTCCTTTTCGAGAAAAGGATTTAGTTCTATCAGCAAACGATTGGATTTCTCTGGGTTTGGGCAGTATTGCTCATAAGCTTTTATGTCATTAAACCGGTAAGGTCTTATGCTTCGTACAATTGACTGGCGACATAACCATGGCAGACTGTCAAAACAACGCTACAAAGCCGGCAACTTGCGTGGACCTCACGGTGGGCTTAAAACGGTTCCAAAAATAGCAAGGACAACCAGAAATAAAAGCAACAAGTTAGCTTGGGAAATGTAAACATACATTGGTATGCAAACTTCCTTCCCAATAAGATAAATTCTNAGCATCTGCGCTAATGGTCCGTACGAGAAAAACTAATTGACCGTGAAGATTAGGGATCAAACGGTAGATTTTCGGGAATATTTCGGGCAAAACAATTTTATTTTGTCCAAACCCTTCAACCAGGAAAAAGACATGAAGCTAATTGCAGTAACAACTCAAAATAATTTGGAAGCAAGCAACCACAGGTCATTTGAAGCAACGAAAACTTGTTAAAGAAAAACCCAAATGTTAACAGGTTATAACCAGGGGTGCTATAAAGCTGTCAAGATAGAGAACATTGCAAAGAAACTTTATAGTTCATAAATTGCAGGTTTTGTAAAATATTGTTTTATAACTACGCGCTAAATTGCTACGTAAATGTTATGGCAGCATTAAGTCAAGTTTTACTTACCCGCCGTACCAACAAACCGTAAAAGATATTGACCTCGCTACTTTATATGAAGCAGAACCGCACTATGACGTCACAATGCAAAGAGTTACTTTACTAAATTCTGTTAAACGTTACCGGCTACTGACGTGCATTACAGAACTCACAGACGGGAAGTAAATAATCGCGTAGCGTGCGAAGCCACTATCAATTAAATTTAGAACCCGACCATCTGGGGCGACAGAGCAACAAACAGGTTGCCATAGAAACGCTGGTTATTTGATGGCAGTGCCTGGGTAGCGGGTAAATAAATTACCCTGTGTGGAACCGGGCATTAACATAGCTACCCAACTATTTGCGCGTAGCACACGACAAATATAGACCAAGGAGTCTTCATATAGATTACCATTAGGGTTCATTTCGGGCTATGTCAAGAAGAATACTTACGAATGCCGATGATTTGGCACTTTCGAAGCAAACATTTGTTTGAGTTTGTTGCACGTGTAAAAAGGACAATTCCGATCTTTTTAAATTTCATTTTACCCAATTTTTTGTGTGAAAATATAATTACAAAATACAACCGCTGTCCTAAAATCTTGCAACCCAAGACACTAAGTCCCGATATTCCTAAGTTGCTGCAATAGAGGGGCATGGATAATGCAGTTTGTTACTTCCGATGACATAATCGGAAACACCCACCTTGCAAATTTGGGGGATCGGGCTGTTGAAGGCATTCTTCTGTGTCATCGAGGACTCCACACAAGTACTCTCGCATCTTCACGGCGTCATACTGCAAAACATCCAACAAATATCAATATGGTGTCACAAGTCCAAAAGCATGAGTAAATGTTTGCCAGACTTTTAAAATCTATTTTTCCAAACAAGTGAAAAACCGGTAGATTTTAATTAACTAGTGAGCCCATTCGAAAAAGTAGTGGCCAAAATTTTTTGTTGTTTGTGGCTGCGCCCGACATTTTCAAGGGGATGTCTATCAAATTCTAACCAATACCGAAATGAAGAGCTCTACAGATTATTACCAACTTACACCACTTCACGCGATCCACTCATCGCATCATGAACACTTCCACGGGAAACAATTTATCGACCGTACTAGTTCATGAGTCTATGTGTGTTACCGGTCGAATCGTCAAAATAAAACAAATGGATTTTTGCGCTTCGTTTGTGGGTCGTCGGAGCAGGGACAATCAAAAAACAATTTCCACTAATTTGCAGGTACAGATCAATAAATCAATTTATCAGCATTGTGGCTTTGAAACTGCAATGTGTAACCTAAAGAAATGCAGCGTTGGCGCCGTGGATTTAGGCGATTTGATGACAATATCGTAGCCAGCCCAAAATTTAACGGGGGCCAAGTAACCTAACTAAATTTAAAACTTACGGATTATTTTCAAGGGCGTCGCAAAATAATTCTGTTTTGTTGCTAAACCAATTGAGAGAAATCCATAAACTTTGTTAAAACAAGTAAACTTACACACCATATTAAATTATCCATAAATATATTGCGATATGTTTTTGTAACTTATTAATAAATGCAACTTTTATAACAAGCGCCTTTATTTAAGTTTTATCCCTGGTGCAATGAACTTTTCCAAAGGCGTCGCATCGAAAAAGTTTAAGAAACATTTGTCTAGTGATCAACATATTTTAAAGAAATCGTGCAACAATTTTCAAGGCAAAAGTAGTCTTTCAGCTTTGTACAACGTTTACACCCTTAAATCTTTTTAGCTGTATACTCATTTTTTTTCGATTTACTGAATATATACGAATATCAATTATGTGGCATCATCGTTAAATTAAAAGAAATAAAGTCAGTCGCCAATAGCAACATTGCAGGTTTTAACGTTACATACATGAATTGTCTGATCAATTCAAAAACCGGAAGTGAAGTCATTAAAAACGGGCGATGACCCACAGAAACAACGTCACCGTCCTTCGCAAATAACGAACCAATTATAAATAATAAACTAATGGAAAAATACAACATCTGCTTCTATTATTGGAACTTGTACAGAAACTCCATATGTTGAGGTAAACAAATTTTGGACCCCACGAACGGTGGCCTTTGATTTTGTATGTGGCTATTGTTTAGGAGTTTATTGGTTTTTGACATGTATTCAACACAGAAACAATGCTATGGCCTCCGCAAGGGAATTGCACCCAGTTTTTAATTCTATTTTTGGCCTGAATAATTATCACTACAAAAAAGGCACAAAGATTAGAAATTTTAATTGGAAAAATACTGGTTACGTGACTGAAGTAAGCAGCCACATTTACTTCAGAATGAACATATCTAAACGTCAGTACTTACATCAGAACGTAGTTTGAAAAGTATGTCAAACATTTTGCACTGGGATGGTCCGTATTGCAGCAGTCTAAAAACAAAACTGTGACATTTTCAATGCAAATTTTTATAATAAAGAAATAAAGATTGCTACAATAATTAAAAACTCCGTGCAATGCAAGGCCGCCGGTTAGAAAGAACTGTGGCGGTGTTCATTTTGCAGTGCAATACTATGGTTGCCAACCGTCCTTTATTTCAAAGGACAGTTCTTTATTTAACTATATTTGCCCTTTATTAACATTTGTAATGATGGTATTTGTCCTTTATTTTCAACCGCTTTGACTGGTAGTTTCATTTCTGAGCAGAGACGCGACAAGAACCAAAACAAATAGGGCTTATGGCCCTTCACAAAATGAAGCTGCAATTTGTTACAAATGAACTCTTTGTGAAAAAAATTTTACTAGTGTTGCCGATTTTTCACATTTTATTATCAGAACGAAATAATAATGTAGAAAGTGCACTTGACATGATAAAATTTCAACCAGGTTTTTAACGTTCTTTATCAAAGCTTGAGAGAGCTGGTAACCCTATGCAATACTGCAATGGTTTCGAAGGAGTTCGTGATTCAGACACCTCGCACCGAGTTCACAAACCAGAAAGCATTACGCAACCGAATGTCACAAACAGTTAAGTCGCCGCATGAATTATTTATCAGTGATAAAGCCTGATGAATTCATTCGATGTCGTTAACTAACAATGCCCAGTTTGTGATTGTCAGCAATTGTTACCTTTGCCGCCTGACTTTCCGCGAACATGATGAATATTTTGCGCAAACATGTGGAATGCAAAATCTAAACCTTACGGTATTGTATTAGATTAGTTCTTTTGACATTGTACTTTATGTTTATAGATTGATTTTTAACCACGTTTTAAACAATAAAAAAGAGAATGAAAACCAACGTTGTCGTTTTTTGCATGTTTCTTTCCGGATGTACAACTTAAAACTTAAGACTTAAAGAAGCTTATCATAAAAAATCAATCCCATATTACCATGCCCTTTTTACAATGCTTGTGTGAAATTAAATTTCAATTTTTGAGGCCTACAGCTCCCGATTTTGGCATTAACTCCGTTTTAATAAATTTCAATACACAACAATGTCGCAAGGAAGCGAATATTTGTAACAACTCAAACTTTTTTTAATGTTGCGCATTTTGAAAATCGTAACGTCAACAGCATTTTTGAAAACAAATGTAATAGAAACACTAAACACGGATCCGTTCATAATTCTTATCATAACTATGCCGGTCCAAAAAGTTGTCAAAAGGGTCATGCCTAATTAAGCAGACATTTCGGCAATAACTCATGCCATGATTGTATTACTGATGATGGCACGATCTAAAGCCGAAACGTTGATGAATAAAGCATGTCGCGTCTGGTGACTACTTAGGTCGGCATTTTTTTTACAAAAACGGCATTTGAAGATAGAAAAATGGACCTCTTGTGCATTTTTTTGTTCTTTCTACCGTGTTTTTATTTGTTGCCATAATTAAACGATTTTATCATAAACAACCTCCTTATAAAAGGGCCTACTGACCTTAAATTAAAACATAAAACAATTTACCCTTCAGGTTGACCCAAGGTGTCTTTTTTGTCATGCAAAAGGTCACCGATGCTTTCAATCTGACAGGGAAATCATTCACCAATGATGCACAGGAACGTTGTCTTTCAGTGATAATGCTTTGCAACAAAACTGAAGCGGTTTCGACAGTTCTCCCTTTTTAAAAGTCAGCCATCAGCATTTCTAATTCCTGTAAAAATAAACAAATTGGATGTGAAATTTCGTGGTGCAGCAAAATGCGATAGAGGTTGCAGATAGGCAAACATTGCAAACCTTAGTTTGGTTCGAAGAGTGGGGTTTAATCTCTTGAGACCATTAATACTCGAAAGTTTACCGTTGGGGAAATTCTATTGAAAAAACGGCCATCTTAAGCCGGGTCAGTGCATTTAAACATCCAAAAAGGTAAAAAGGTGTCCAACGTCCCAAATGCGGCGTTGTTTAAAATTGGCAGTCGAGCTTTGCAAAAATTCATGTGCTAACCTTTGGTGAAAGGTTTACACCCATATTTAATGAATTAATTCCACAAGTCTCCAACAGACTGACGAGTGGTAATTAAAGCTATATTAAATATTAATTGCTCATGGTTTTTTAAAACATTTGTTGTGAAAAAAATAACATTTTAATTTCCTAAATTTAAAACGCTTAAAAAATCCAACGACTAATATGTGTGATCAGAAAATGCCTTACGACAGCTCAAAACAGTTTCCTAACAATTGATGGGACATATAACACCTAAAACTAACATTAAAACGACCTGAAACAAATTTTCTTTACGCCCACGCTGAGAATTTATCGCAACTCGATCGTGACGAACGTAGTCACGTGCATATGATCTGTTTGAGTGAATGCACATTGCAGCATGCACACTTGTCTTTACAGCCAGTGATATACTTGTAAAGCCAGCTGTGTTTTTTAAATTTTGCGTATTAATTTAGGTGGCGTTTTAGATATAAAACTAACCCCTTGTCAAGTGCACAGCTCTCAAAATAGCTCCGTTACTGCAGTTAGTGACAGATGGTTGCCAACTGATTAAGGTAAAGTAAATTAGCGGAATGCTGTGCACAAATTGACGGACAATTTTGAACATATTTACTCTGTACTGCGCTGCGTTTCACGTCTTGTCTGTTCAGACAACCAGCTGAAGATAAATTATCAATTGACTGACCTTGGTCAAATATAATAAGCGACAGTCACCGGTAGCAGCGAATCGGCGTGTTTAACTCACAAATCACAATTTAATTGTATATTTTCGTTAAGTAATGCTATTCAGTGTGCTGATAACGCACTTTAACGATGAGCTTCAGCCGTGCCCTACTAAAAAATTCCACGTTATAGAGTCGATTAATTTCGTGCGTAACCCGATTGAGTATTTATTGATGTTCGATAGTTACTTGACCCTCTCGTCGCCACCAGCTTTAGAAAATCATTACCGTATAATTTCTGATTATTATTCAATGTGTTCTCGGCTCTAACCAAACGAATCTGCAACTGAAGTTTCATACATTTTTTAACATGAAGCGTACGCAAAAAAATCTCTTGTCTACTATCAGTAACTCGTCTGCATATGTGAACATACCGTAATAGATCAACTTTTTAGCAGTTTTAAAGCGTAGCTCCTTTCTCGCCTTTATTTAACAGGCAAGTCCACCGGCAACAATCCAAACAAAACGTATTTTGCTTGCAACACAACAAAGAACTATTACAACCCTCTGCACTGTGGAGCCCTAACACTTCGTTGATTAACTACAGGTCCTGGAGAAGCTAATGCCCTGGTATTCGCTTATGATGTTGACTGCATTGGCTAGCGAATTAGCTGACGTTGGCGACAGGAAAAAAGAGCACCTGCGTTATGAAAGAGGCGCAACACGGGTTTTTCTTGTCGCGGGAAATCGATTACTGTTCAACGGCCAACGGCAAGGCATCTCCCCGACCCCTAAAACAATTAGTCGTTAATAACTGCGCTAGTGTTGTCCGGATTCTCATTTTATCGCCAAAGTAACAAGAATCAGTTTTGTTGGATCAAAACTTTGAACTTTGAATGTGGTCAAAAACTGCCCCCTACAAGAAACAAAGAATTTACTTCCGACATGCATGGTTGCACACGACCAACGGTATTTCCTGCAAAGTAGCGAAAAGGTCAGTTTGGAGGCAATCAAAGACAAGCATGACTAAAAGCCTGATCGGGCTGTGTTTCGAATATCGTTTAGATCTGACTGGGCTGCCGACAGGGTTATAGACAACCCGAGACTACACATACGGTTTGCGGCAAATGCTATGTTATTCTTTAAATAGGATTTTTTGCCAACAACAGAGCGTTTAACCACACCAGTTTTACCAACCTACTGCTGTTTCCAAACAAACACAAAGCAGCAAGTAACGTCATCGCAAAGAAGGAAGCGATTGCCCTGACTGTTTTACCTGTTGTGACGTAACATATTAAAATCGTCAGATTGATAAACGTTTTGATGCTGCAAAGTTCTGAAGGAAACCGAGCGTCAGGAAATGCTAGAGCTTAACGCGACCACTATTGCAACACCCCTTTAAAAGGTGTGACGGGTGAAAAACGTTTGGTGTACGTTTGTAACAAGATATGGGGATTTGCCGTTGTACCGTGTTCCGCGACAGATTTTTGACATGCAAACACGATACGCAGCTACGTTTCCCGAAACTATGTATAATCTGTTGGGTGAGTAGGTTTTCAAACGCACATTGCGAGCTACAGGCTGCGTTATCTTCAACGTATAGGATAGTAGTAAATACCTTTAAATCTGCGGGTTTGGCAAGATCCGCAATTGGTCGTCAGCATTAACTGCGACAGGCTTTTTCATGCTAAAATACGAGTTTACGAGAAGTTTTCAAACATTTCTTCATGTTTCAAAATAGCTTCTGTGACACAAATAAACACTGGTTTGGGAGTTCACGATAATAAAGCGGCAAAATTACGCGGTATCATGGCAAACCCCGCAACGTTTCGTTCAGCTGTTGTTAACATTCCAGAAGGACATTATTGCATTATCGCGTCAAATTTCGAATGGACCACAAAGCCCAGGTTTTCCAATAAGACTTGCTATATTATTGGCACTGTTTTCCTACATTATGGAACAGTCAAACCAACATTATTGATAATTGTATTGCTGGAAATACGATTATGCGATGTTCAAGCAAAAATTTACCGAACGAAAAACATTCCAATTTTACACATTACCTTTTTCCTGCTTAAAAGTACAGCGAAAATCAGACTGCAACGCAAAGATACATAAATCACCGAAACCACTAACAAGTTTTAGTTTTGGCTCGTTAGCCATGGAACCCATGTGTCAAGTAGCTTCGACGAATGAGATGTGTCAATACGTCACGTTTCAGACACAAACGACACTTTTTTTCAGGAGCATGTGATTCTTAAACTTGTTGGAACTATAGCATTTAACAAATCATGTACAAGTTGCGCAAGAGGATAGATACATAACCTCGATGTGTATGTATTCGACAAACCCCAGGGACCGACTCACCAACCTGGGATTCGACTAAAACCATTTTAAGAACGAATATTCTAGAGTACAGATCATTGGTAGTCAGCTCAACGTTTGAACATAATTTCTAAACGTAAAATTAAACCCAACCACTACTGAAAAAACGTTTTAGATAATATTATAATGCTGGTAAGTAAACGCGTAAATTTTCAACAAAACTACCATGAAATTGGCATTTCGTACGGCCAAATGCGGCTCCGCGAAGCATAAGAAAAACAACTTTCGGGGACTTAACAAAATGTCAAACATGTCAACAGATTTCATTGAAAGTGAACGCTGTGGTAAGGCACTTTGATGTGAAGGCAGAAGGGCTCTAATTCACACCGGTTCACGGAAGGGTTGACTGCCAATCTCGCCAGGAGTTGTGAGAGAAAGGGTTTTACTTGCACCTATTCCCGTGGGAGGTGAGTTCAATTCATAGGTTGCTGTCAAATTATTTTGATGTAACAAGAGACTGTGGCTTGAGAAGGTGTGAAATGGAATTATAACGGATCAGGTGGGGGCCAAATAGTATTTTTGTGATAGACGATGGGTTCAAATAAAAAACGCACTTTTAAACCCGACTGGGAATGTGTTTTTTGCACATTTATTTGTAACATTTCGGGTGCAATTTAGATCAATGACATAAGTCTTCACCCATGTTGCACCCATGTTATGAAACCAGATCAATAATTCTTTTTTGAATCTCGCAACATTACCGTTTTCCTGAGTATATATTTTTTACAAAAACCTTTCCATAGTTTTTAATAGCATAGTTTTATAGCAACCACATTTTTTTTGCAGTGTATCGAATACAAACCGACTTGCTCTAAAACCAGGCCTGTAAATCATATCACCTTTTCGAGTTTAATTAACTCATTATATTGAGCTCTTGACTCAAGTTAACGATCACCTTCGTAGACTTACAGCTGACACTAAACGCTGACGTGATTATCAGTAATTTTATACGCAGTCAACAAAGCAACAGATTAAGATAAAGTTTATTTGAAACTGTCATAGTAGTCACAAAAACGTTCAAAATCGCCATTGTTCAGTATAGTTTCGCCTGATTAATTTTAAAGTAATAACCACGTGCAATTGCATCACAAACACGGATG
>QXVZ01023005.1:0-10408 GCA_008931825.1 Phallusia fumigata | reverse complement strand
AACGGTCTGAAAGGTCAAAAAACGGAACAATTTCGAGCTACAGGTTAAAAACACGACGTATCTTCATTTGGTACGTCATATATGGGTGACGTCACATACCTCTAGCATATGTGTGACGTCAAAATATCACTGCGCGAATGGCATCTGCTGTTGAGATTTTATGCACAAAAAGGGAAGCTTACCACATCGACGGCTAATTTAAAGACAGATAAAGTGGACTACTAAACAGATCTAAATTACATGAGTTAACTGGGCTGTTGTATCGAGGCTTGGTTGGTATAGATGTGTTTGCTCCCGGGGATCTGGATGCGAGTCGGGGATCCATGCACTCTTTCTGCATCCGAACTTCCAGCTGCTCTTGTTCCTTGAGGAGCATTCGGCCCATACTACATGGGAGTTTGAGCAACTAAAAAAATGCATTGCTTGTTACACTTCATTGGTGGGCTAAACAATGCGCTTATTTTCATAGTCAATCAGTAACTAAGTTGTATGTTGCATTGCAGTGCGTACAGAACAATTTTATGTAATTTTTTGGTTTAGTGCAGGTTTCTAAATACGGTCCTGGTATGTGTTCGCACACTAGGTTCTCCTGTCATGCAGTGATCCTGCTCAAATTTCTTGCTCCGAGAAACGCACAAAGCTAATGCGGAAATAAAATCACAAACTTTACCACGTGGTTGAATGAAAAATTTAACCATCTCAGTGACAAAAAGTCCTTGCTACATACTTTAGGGGTTTGATTGAAATGGATTGTATCAAAACCATTACAGGCACCCTAACGCCCCCTTTTCTCTGTGTTTATCCATTTAATTACCACCATAAATCAAATCTTTGGTGCCTTGATGATTGAGTCTCTTTAACACAACTTTGCAAAAAAGCAAGGGTATGTTCAGATTTGCACCTCCATCATTTCAAAGTCAAGTTTGTTACAACCACATGATTTAACACACGATTTAAAGAACATTCATTTTATGTGGCCTTACCTCTTCAGTTGTCTTCCGTCTCAACTCTTCCTTTTTTTGCTCAATCCTCTCCAGTTCATCTTCTTCTTCCTTGTCCTGCCATCGGCTGTACCAGGTACCTAAGAAGTCATATGGTAACAAAGGCATAAAACAGGGTGAGCGAACTTGTTCAATGGAAGAGTCACTTGCGAAAAACCACAAAAACCAGTGCAAAATTAGTTTGTACAGTAGTGTCAATACAGATACAATAAACAACAGTTATAGAAACAACACAAACACAATATTTATCAATATTAGGTTTTTGTCTGATTTGTTAGTGTTTTTAACACTGGAGTATATGCCGTTAAAGCTGTGTGAATTAATTCTCCACAGTATTTACTCAACTTATTGTCGCACTGCAATGTTACATCACAGCGGGCATAACTTCACTGATACATGAAAACAAACTTAAGTATGAGGTAACAAGTCACTATCAATTTGAGATATCATGATTCGAGCCGCATGCAGTTCGAGAGCAGCAGTTTGCCCAATGTTAGCATAAAACATAAAACACCCTTAAATATGGTAATATTGTGGGTACGACCCAACTAGAAATATTGCCCCAAAACACATTGATATATCTGGTCGATTGTAACTTTAATAACTACTCCTGTCCTGTATGCCCAAACAGGGAGCAGCCACCAGCTATATTTACGCAGCTTAATAACTTTAACTTGCTTGAGGTATACCAGCATACATGCAATATCCACAATATTCATACATAGTTCAGTATTGACAAACACTAACAGTGAAAGGTTACTTACATAGACACCAGTCTGAAGCATGAAAACAAACTAGTCAAAAAGTGTTAAAGCTAATTTTTAAACAAACAAATACCATCATTAAATTCTTATATTTTTAAACCAATGGCATAATTATAAAGCAGTTTTAGAAATTTTATACCACCGAAAAATTATTTTTGAACAGTTTTTGTTTTTGATGTTGTCATCAAAGTGCAATCCGCTCACCAACAACAGTTTTTTTATTTCAATATATATTAAACTAATTTTAGTCAGTAGAGTTTTATGTTTTTATGTTTTCTATGTCGAAAGTCTTTACCTTGATTTCGATTAGACAATGGAGTATTCCATGACTCAGCATCAGCTAAAGATGTTCTGTCCACCCCTGATTCTGGGTGGATGTTAACGACAGTTCGTTTTGGACGTTGGACAACTACTCGATTGTTGTTCACCTCATTGATGTATTCTGCAAAGGTAAAACAGTGTGAGAAATTATTAGACAAAGAACAAAAGGTATTTTCATATTGTTTTGGTTTGTTGTAAGAAACATCACTTCACTGTAGAACAAGCTCATTAAATTTTTACATCTTTTCATTCCACAATTGCTGTAAGCCACACCATCCATAGTGTGTAGGACCAAAAATGTAAATAATTTATAACATTGAGAGGGACATGAGTGTTTGTGGCAAATGCCAAATTTCTTCAGCAACCAAGTGTGACTTGCATTAAAATGACACAAAGACATTAAAAAGGACTTTAAAAAATTTTTACAGCACTTTGCTCAGCGGTGTTTAAAGGCAAAAAATAAAACTGTTTAAAAACTTAAATTGTGGGGAAACACATATTTGGCAAGAAAATTAAATGTGATATATTAGGGATGGGAGGATAAACAAACCTCCAATATTTTTAAATAGTTTTACATACCAGGATGATGAAAATGCATTGGTCTGATTGGTGATGTGACATGCTTGGGATAGTGGTTCTCAAAACTTTCGTTTCTTGAATCTGTGGTGCTTCCCTCACTTCCACTCTCTTGTTGGAACTGTTTAATAAAATGTTGTAAAATTAATTACATTTTTTGATTTTTGGGGTAAAGTTTATTTGTGTGTAAATTTTTTGAATGTTACATGTTATTTTTAGCATCAACATTTTTTAAAACTATCTTTTTGTTTATTGTTTAGATGTCATAATAATAATAACTTACCACATCGTCTGGTCCTTGTTCTTCTACTTGAGATGAGATAATTTCACTTGCCATTTGTCCTAAAACAGTATTAAACAACTAATGAAAAGTACAGAATGTGAAAAAATCTGCACCATTTTTAAAAAAACAACAAGTCTTACCTTTTTCTGGATTCATAACTCAACATTGTACAATCCAATAGCAAATCTGTTGTAATTTAGGAAAGTTGAATCTATTTTTTTACAACTTGAGGTGTTGTATTGTAGTAGTCCTGTATTAAAATTACATCAAAGATAAACTATTTTAAAATAAAAGCCCAAACAATGGATCATCTAATATTTAAGCAAGAGTATCGAAAATTGAACTATTGAGGTTTAGTGTCCTTAAAAACAAATTATATATTCCAAAATTGTTCACACAAATCCACATCATAATTTGATTTAGCAAAATGTACATAAAAATAACATAATCAACAGGCGTATAAACGTGAAACAAACTCTGTAGTTTACAACAGAGCACGACCAATCAACTTTTGACTGTCTCAAACTGAATGTTAGCAAGAGACAATTAAGTCTATGAAGGAGTTTGAAGTGGCCACTTCCAAACACATCCAACACCACAGTAAAGTAATAATGGCAAACAACAAGAGCTTTTCTGGTGTATATTGCGACGGTACAGTCATTTGGTTCAGTACGGACCACCATGCCATTCCTTCCAGTAAATATGCAAAACCAAAATCACTCATATATTTCTTTTAATAATTTGAACATTTGGTTTATAAGTCTTATACTAATGAATACAAACATTTGTACGTCAAATTTTTTTTACATAAAATAAATCACAGAGCATGAAAAACTGGGCTTTGTCTTACATTTTGTTTATTACATTTTGTCTGACTTTTTGTGATAAAAGGGTGAATGGAAAAATTAGAGTTGTTAATGGAAAAAAAATTATTTTTTATTGAAATGTTGCAAACATGCCAGATTTTAACCTTACATTAAATTAAAATGCGTATTTGAAAACAAACAACAAAAAATCAAGAAAAATTTTATAATTTTAACCAGTATCACAATAGTTAGATTAAAAAATGTACACCTCAAAGTTGTCACTGACCAGCTACCACAGCATACCTTATCATACACATCACTAGCCTTATATCATATAGGTCAGGTTGAGCAAATGATACCCCCATGCCAAAGTACATTTATTATGTACACATAAAACATGCTTAATGTGCAACACATTTTTGTTGACTTTTTAACACATGTGTCTGTCGATAACTTGTTGGCAGGTCATAAATCCAAAGTATATTTACTAAATGTTAAAATGCAACAATTATATAGCGTTTAAACAATTTTTAAAAACAGTAATGTTAAAAAACATACTCAAAATTTAGGTTTAGTTGGTTAAATCAGTAAAATAATTTGCCTATCCTTTTAGCGATTTTGTCAAACCAATTAAAACAGTTTTTCAATAAAAAAATACATTTTATTAGCACAAATGATGTCATAAGGTATAGCCCAGTAGAGTGTAATAATTGCGATCTATTTTTAGGCCAACAGCTGTATTTTTAATCAACAAAAAATTGAAAAACACATTTTTTCTTCATACGGTAACCAGCCAAAATACTCCAGCACCAACAAACTTTCTTTAAGAACACTTCACACTGCCCTAAGCCATTTTCAAGTACATAGCCCCCACTTCCAAGGTGTCTAAATTATTAATGGACTTAAAAGGTTGCTAAGCAATTGAACACAAGTGCATAGAGTCGATAAAAGTGCATTATATTCTTATCGACTGTCATTGATCATTAAATTCACCACATCAGGTTTGCAAACGCTGAGCTGTGTGCTGAACTAATTTGGTTGTTCAGTTTTTAAATTACAATCATAATCTTATTTTAACAAGCATCTAATGATTATAATGCGCATTGAGCATTACTCTTCAGTGATAATCTTCCTATCACATTTAAATAAGTTTATTTAGTTTTATGCCACATCTGCTGCAACGTAAGTCACAGTGTTAACCATAGATTTCAAATGTAGAGTATTTTGTGCTTGCTAACACAAAAAAATTTAATTCTAAATTTTAAAATGCAGTTTCAACAGTAGCTACTTCTATTAATGATGGGCAGATTCATAATCAATATCATTTTTATCACAATATCAGGTGATCAATATGATTGAGTTTATATTTGAACTGTCAGTGATAAGATTTGTGCACAAAAGGTGTTTTGAAAGTTTTCGGCAAAGGTGTACAAATTTTAAACAGCAAATTGACAAATATTTTGATCTTGCTTACAATGAAACAAACTAAGGATTACTTATACAGCCTAGTTCAATATCATTATGTTGTTTTTTAGAGGTCATACTGTACAGAAAGAAAAAAAACAATTTTACACCTGACAATAATGTGCACAATACCAATTTCGAATTTTAGGCCACCACTGGTAGTTTTGTCCGAAAATAGTGCTTGCCTAAAAAGATAGTTCCAGGTAAACAAAACCTAAAAAGTGTCTCCGATACTCTTTCACACTTGTCACATGACTGCTAAGCTTTTGATGGCTGCCAACACCATAGATATGTTCACTATATGAAACTTACATTTATTACCACACAGGTTAGACAACGTCGTAAGAGTCTGCAACAGTACATTGGGGGCCGTGCAAGCAAACTAGTTGTCACAAAGTTGAACGCAAAAAATACAGAAGTTTTTTTTTTGGAACCAGAAATAGGTAAAGCAGTTTCAAATTAAAAAAAGATCAGTTTTCAGGATCTGAAAAACTTGTAATTTGATAATCAAGTGTTTTTGAAACTGTTATTGCAATTTCTATGCACAAAAGGCTCAATAAATTTTGCCTCTTATTTGAAACCTTTTAACGTTTGTTAAAAGTTGTCATGATTTCTACCATTGCCAGTCAACAGTTAGTCGTTCATGATTAAGCTTTAACTTCAGGAACAATTCGTTTACCAGATTCATTAGATAACTGCAAAAACTATATTTAAAGGACCCTCAAAATTATTGGTGCATGTAAACAAAATGTTTCACTTATGGTTTACAATGGTTAAGTGATCAATGATCGTGATATTAAGACAACTGTCTTGTATCAGACAAAAATATTGCTTCAAAATTAATAGCAACTTTGAGCGTGCACATATTTTTCCACACACATACAGTGCAGCCTAGCAGTACTACAGAGAACAAAAAAAAACAATTTTCTACTGTAAATGGTGTTGGAAAACCTCACTAGCGCCAGTAGTGTCCAGAAGCTTACAAAATTAGATTTGCTTGATTGCAAAAATTCTGATTCATCAGGCTGCAATGTCTACCTACCATGCAAGCAACGTTTGTGGTGAACCAGTACAATAAATAGTACCACAATAAAAAGAAACGGTTGACATGGACGTTAAACAGCAAACACAACCAAACACTGCAGCTGGAATAGAAGCCAGAAATAGAGAATGCAGATCCTAGGTAGGTCATTTGGCTGGATTGGAAAAATTACTTAAGTTTGAAAATGAGCAGACATACAGAAATGTTCTTATGGAAGATTTGTGGAAACTTGCATGTTCACATGTGCGCTTTTAGCAGATTATTATGCTTTTTTAATTGCTGTAGTTTAGTCAACAAAGCTTTGTTCATTGAACTTTTTGCGCTGACACTTCAGACATAAGAAGAGCAGCGAACACCAACCATAAAATCTCTTCTTTTGCTAAATATGACAAAAACACACCAAGAGTGCGCGGTGCAAGGAAACTTTCTCAAAACATCTTACGATTGACCGCTCTGTGCCGATCTTCCTCGTACTCACGCTTACTGACCCACATTTTCTTGAAGGTATCAAGGGAAGCCAAAATAGATCCACTAAAACATAAAATTGTAAATATGTTACACTTTAAAATTGTGATTACGTAAACTTAAGGAATCGGCCAAAGTTGCACGTTATGATTGGCTAGGCACCAAACATCCTACGTTAATACTCAGGCTTAAGACATTATATATTAAGTAACAGTGGCTTAAAGCCCATTTTTCATTCCAAATGTTCATGCCAGAGAGCGTGAATACCGTGAATGCATTTTAATGCA
The DNA here is from genome assembly GCA_008931825.1 of Phallusia fumigata. NCBI lineage: Eukaryota > Metazoa > Chordata > Ascidiacea > Phlebobranchia > Ascidiidae > Phallusia > Phallusia fumigata. The sequence goes on along the minus strand of QXVZ01023005.1, from coordinate 3,399 downwards.
ATCTTTCAACAATTCCTATTTTGCATTGATGATGACAACAGTGATTGTTGAATTGTTTGCATTAAAATGTTCCTGCCTTTGACCTTTTGTTAAGGCACATTTGCATAAGGAAACTCAACATTGATGGGCTTTCGTCTTCATGCAATGTTTTGTGGATTTTGGTTCAGCACTGAGCATAATAAGTTGATTGCTGTCTATAATTTTAACAAATCTTCAAACATTACAGGTACGCAGACAATAGGTATGAAATGTTTAAAATATCTAGCCAACGGATGAAAACCAATACTAAGGTCCATACAAGTTACACTACTCACCCGATCCAAGTTGAATAAAGTCTCTCTTGAGTTGCTTGGATTCGAATTTTGTTATCTTTCGGGGCGAGGTGTTTTGTCTCACTCAGAAGCCGGTCACCAAAACCTAAAAAAACGACAATTTTGTCAATGCAATTCATTTTTGACCAAGCCTATGTAATAAAATCAATATGTATAAAATCAATATGTATAAAATCTACAATGATAAAAGTAAGCATATTACTATCTACTACACTAGTTTTGAATAGATTGGCACAGAATGTATTTTACCAGTTGAAATTTTTTCACTTGGCAGCAGAATTAAAATTCAGTTACCTTTAAACAAGGTTGATCCAATAGCCATAACAATGTTTTGGTACAAAGTTCTTCGAAGGTCCATATCACATTTCTTAATACTGTTTACTAAGACTTCATGCAGACCCTGAGATTCCTCTCCTATCAGGTCAGGCTGGAACAAAACTTCAGGCGCTCGGAACTTTGCTGAACCAATCTAAATTAAAACAAGTTGCAAGAATAATGTGGTTTGGTAATAAAAAATGATAAAATAGAAAAGTACACATATCAGAAATTTGCTTAGCAAGCGCTCAGTACCAGGTTTTGCCATTTTTTATGCATAGGGTTCAGATAGGCATTAAAAGTGATTCTTTGCTCAATCAAAATGTAATAAACATCACCTAATATTTAAAAAAGGTTAAAACAAGCCAAAGTTATATACAATGTAAACTTCTTCCCTGTAATGGAGGTGCTTTTTTATACAAATGTACCTATCCAAAAAGTACAAAGCATGAAATTCTAGTTTTACAAATAAAAACACGACACTAATTTATTGTTTCATAATATATATTCAACTACAAAATAGCCTAATCATATATGACCCAGCACCAAGTATCAACTTTGACCCATCCTAATTATATATTGTCCAATTATTGCATGACATTAAATTTGCAAATTTGTAGACTTTAATGCATTACCTCTACTGTCCATTGCTGCCTGTTTTTTCGTAAAAGTAACTTACTCCTAGTGCCTTATGTTTTTAACAGTACCCAGATACCTTCAAAACACACACACAAAACATATAAAGCTGATATTATTTGTAAATTAGTAAGCCATCAACCATCTGATCAACACAGAAGTCAACAAATATTGCAACACTTATTCGTACGAGTACCTAAAACTGTGACACACAATCTGGCAAAAAGAAAATATATATTACCTCAATCGAACTTCCATCAGGTAAAGGAAACAATTTCTTTTCATGTTCTGCCCCTTCCTCCTTTATAGCGTTTTGTGACAAGTAACAAGCTTTCTGCATGACAAATGACATTACGATTTACATTACAGGATCAGTCATTAGTACCAAAAAATTAACTTACTTCTTTAATCGTTTTTACAATTTCATGCTCAGCTGTGGTTTTAAAATTAAAGCCTTCTTTCCTCAAAAGCAATTGAAGATACCTAAAACAAGGAGAACCAAGATTAATTTTTAATTTATAAGGAAATAATCTTTACAAAATAATCTTACTAGTTACAAATACAACAAAACATTTGTTAATGTAGTTATTTCTAGCAGCTTACTGATATACACATGTATGTAATGTATACTACAACATTTTTTTTTAAATTCACAAATGCAAACCTTGTGACATCCCTCCCTGCTATATCAGTTCTTATTATAGAATGTGGCAGCGAGAATCCCTCATAGATTGGGACAGAATGAGTGACTCCATCTCCCGCATCAATAACTACTCCTGTCATCTTACCAGCAGCATATCTAAACAATGTAAATCCTCAGTTATATCATAGCCCATACATGTATAAAGACCAACACAGTTATGTGTCAATCACTGGAAATCCAAAAAGCATTGCAAAGCGATACTTACAAGGATAGAACAGCTTGTATGGAAACAAAAAAAGCTGGGACATTAAAGGTTTCAAAGAAAATCTCAGCAGCTCTCTCTCTGTTTCTACGTGGGTTTAGTGGCGCTTCAGTCAATAACACTGGATGCTCCTCTGGAAATGTTTGAAGTTCATTCTTGGAATAGACATACTGCCAAATCCTTTCCATGTCGTTCCAGTCTGTTACTATTCCATGCTGCAAGCAAAATATTAACATGTTAGTTTTTAAGGGCTTGGAAAAGTGAGTGTCAAAAGACGTAAGTTTGACTAAGAAACCAAATACCTCATTTGAAGCAAGTGTTCGGCTTAAAATAGGCCAAAGGCTGCCAGAAACAGTAATGCTTGCAATTCCAGTATTGGATTTACAACAATTTTAATGCTCGCAATTAAAGTACAGATATACAGAAATTACATGTTGTTTTGCTTTAAGTGTGCAAGAAAAACATGCTCCGTTGCTGGAGCAGTGTAGGATGCAAGATCTTTAAGCTTGCTAAAGTTGTTAAAAACTACGTATATGAGATATAAGTATACAATGAGAAGTTGCAACAAACCTCCATTGGGTATCTAATACTAAGAAGGCCTCTGTGTTCCTGAGCTTTGGGACCTATGAATATGTCGCCCTCTAGTGCTCCAGCCATGACCCGCACATGTTTTGGCCGGCCAATGCTGCAAGATAAGAAGGTTGTTTACATTGACATATGCTACTTTTTTAATGCAAACAAATGTAAACCTCAACATCATGTTTAAAATCATTATAGTGTTTAAATCGTTTTTTAGTGGATAAAATTAATATCAGCTACTTTGCAAGTGCACAATTTTAAAACTTGCTTACTAATTAGGAAAATAGCATTTCGGAACTTGATCCCCAGCAAACCCAGCTTTTATCATTCCAGAGCCCTGAAAATAAAAAAGTTTTAAATAACCACTAAAGCAAGTGTTCTAGAATAAATACAGATGTAATGTTTAGCATTTCTAGTGTCTCTGATTATCACAAACTTTTTGTCACAGGCAGACAAATAACAGCCAATAAGCAGACTCTCAAATTACTTTGCATGACATTTTGGTGCAGAAACGTCATAAAAATCTTCAAAAAATCAAAAAAATTCTGTACATAATAAACGTCGCATTGTCCAACGTACAAGTAGAATTCAACAAACCGAACCATAGGCAACATTAGGGCAATTTGCAACTC
>QXVZ01023002.1:0-10921 GCA_008931825.1 Phallusia fumigata | reverse complement strand
AATGTTGTCGTAATTATACATTGCTCTTGCGCGAGTAATACAATCCAATGAGATGTAAATACAGTGTTCTTATTTTCCAATTCTAAATTTTGAAGGCGAAACTACAGTAATTTGTTTCATCACCCCGTTGAGTTGTTTTCACTCCTAAAGACGAATCAAGTTGAGAAAAATGTCGTTGTCATTGAAAGAACTGAGCAACTTGCTCGGATTTCTTCAGGAAGAAGAAGTTGTAAATCAACAATTTGATTCATTTTCATCAGCGTTGCAGAAATCTGGTTTTAACAAACAGGTTTGTTGTGTTGCCAATTTTTACTATTTAAGAATCCGTAATTACTGTTATAAGTTCTTTGAATGTTTATTTGTTTTTTTTTAAATAATTATTTGAATGTTTGTTTTTTGATTGTAAGAGTGTCATCCTATGGTTAAATGTGGCTAAAAAAACTAACTAACAGTTTTAATATAACCCATTGCATTTGTAGTACTATTTTAAACTAAGGTTAAATTTGTAGTTTAAGTTTATCGTGTTGGAATACATGTAAGTAAACCAGTCATATTTACACATGTTGTACTGGCTAAGTTACAGTTTACATGGTTTTTATGTAAACAGCACAAAAAATGTAATAAAACCTAATTGTTTAGGATCATTTCCGAGTCGGATGTGCTATTGTGATTCTTCTGCAGCACAATGACCTTTGGTCTGGGCAGCATCAAAGACTGGCAGCCGTTTACCTGCTTTATGACATGTATCGTTCTGAGCCAGTTGCTGCAAATCCATTTTCCTCAGTGTTTATTCATCTCCTTCAGCCTTCAACGGAAGAAAAAGTGACGTCGAGTAATCTTACATCCCCTGCCACTTTTGGCAAAATTCCCTCCCTCACATCACAAGAAAAAGCTTTTTTGTCACAGGTGTGTTTGAAGTAAAATTTTTTTTTAATTTTAAAAAATAAGTAAGTTTTTAAACAAGCTGTTTCACAACCTATTAAGGGTTTTTACTGAAGAAAAGGTTGTTTAAAAGAACTGTATTTCATGAACCACATCAAAACTTCGTACAATTTTGATTTCGCACGAAAACAGTGAAGTTGCTGAACCACATGTACCAATATGTTGTTTTCCTTCAGCTGTTTAAAGGCATTTAGAAGGTATAGGTGTTCAATGCAATGTCACAATTTTTAACACTGGTTCCTATCATAGCTAATTGNGTAAGAGTGTCGTCCTATGGTTAAATGTGGCTAAAAAAACCAACTAACAGTTTTAATATAACCCATTGCATTTGTAGTATTTTTTTAAACTAAGGTTAAATTTGACCGTGATGCAATTCATACAAGTAAACTAGTCATATTTACACATGTTGTACGGGCTAATTTACAGTTATTGTGCTTTCTATGTAAACAGCACAAAAAATGTAATAAAACCTATATTTAGGATCATTTTCGAGTCGGATGTGCTATTGTGATTCTTCTGCAACACAATGACCTGTGGTCTGGGCAGCATCAAAGACTGGCAGCCGTTTACCTGCTTTATGACATGTATCGTTCTGAGCCAGTTGCTGCAAATCCATTTTCCTCAGTGTTTATTCATCTCCTTCAGCCTTCAACAGAAGAAAAAGTGACGTCGAGTAATCTTACATACCCTGCCACTTTTGGCAAAATTCCCTCCCTCACATCACAAGAAAAAGCTTTTTTGTCACAGGTGTGTTTGAAGTAAAATTTTTTTTTAATTTTAAAAAATAAGTAAGTTTTTAAACAAGCTGTTTCACAACCTATTAAGGGTTTTTACTGAAGAAAAGGTTGTTTAAAAGAACTGTATTTCATGAACCACATCAAAACTTCGTACAATTTTGATTTTGCACGAAAACAGTGAAGTTGCTGAACCACATGTACCAATATGTTGTTTTCCTTCAGCTGTTTAAAGGCATTTAGAAGGTATAGGTGTTCAATGCAATGTCACAATTTTTAACACTGGTTCCTATCATAGCTAATTGCAGCACCTTCGAAAGATTTGCTCAAAAAGACCCCTCATATGATTTTGTCCTCAAAAAGTTCTGAATCAAACATGCAAGCTTATGATGTAAGTGGTCTGCAACTTTCTATGGTCGAAAAACAATCACAACTTGCAGCAATCAACAAGGCAGGAGTCTCATGCATTATTCCTTATCCTGATATACACGACCCTGTAAGCAATGGGGCAGAAAGTAAGTTTCCATGCTGTTTTTGACCTTAGTGAAAATAACTAATGTTGCTTCTGTCTAAAAGGTGAATGATGTAACATAAGTCATTTTATGACATTTTTGCTTTCAGGTATTTTTTTGTGTTATGTTGCTAAGTGCCTTGTCGGTGTTCCTGACTGAATCCAAATTATTTGCATACACGAATTGTATACTGTTTATTCTATCTTTTACCTTTTGTTGTACAAACCATAACAAACATTATAAACTTGGTTTCAAGCAAAAAATGCAACTTTAACATAATTTTTAGACGCAGGGAAACCTAACATAAAATTAATGGAAAGCCTACTAACTGGCAACAATGCTCCCACGATGAGAAATTTGCGGCCAGAATTCATTCGACCCGCCCCACATCTCCATCCTTGTACCGATGAGCTTTTGTGGATGAACCCAACAGACAACACACGACATACTTTTGCTTGGGACACTAACATGGCTCAAAACACTAACACAGGTTAGTTACTGTTTTCAATAGTTTATGTATCTGTTAAATGAAATACACTGTGAGACAGTGTTGAACAACCTTTTCGCTATTTATGGCCACATTCAGACTTTATTTTGCTGACTGTCATTTGCTTACATGTCCAAGTTTTTTTTTTATGAATTACATGTTATAAAGTAAAGGGGATTTATCTGATATTATCCTATTTACTTGTGCCTGTATTGAAGTGTAATTGTCCACTTACTTCTTTGTTCTTATGGTTCCAGTTACAGTAGCTAGAGAGCTTTCACCAATGCACAGGTGCCATTACATACATTTTAATGTAAAAGTGGGTTGCCTCATAAATTAATATTCTGTGGACCCTTTCTGGAAGGTATATCATCAAATGAAGCTTTAATCTAACTCTCTGTGATAGGGTAGAATTGTCTTTGAGGCTGTCACACTGTTTTACTTTTTTGTGTTACAATATATTATGTTTATGATTTTGTTTTTATGTGTATAAATATATATGAGCAAAAAAGATTTGTCTTGTGTAAAAATTTGTTTTTAGTGTTTAGCACTGTTGTTTTTGTGGGCATATTTACGTACATTCACATATTTAGGTGTTGAAGTAAAACGACTAATGGCGAAAGCGTTCAAAACAACATTAACCGTCCCACAACAACAACAACTCCTCGATGAACTGACCAATGATCAAAAACTCATCTACCATGTTGGTCTGACTCCTGCTAAGTATAACTGTTACTGCTCTTAGATGTAATAGTCAGTGTGCTAACCAGTGCTGTGTTTTAGATTGCCAGATTTGGTTGAAAACAATCCACTTGTTGCAATAGAAGCTTTGCTAATGCTTATGCAATCAAGTCAAATTACTGAATATTTTACTGTGCTTGTCAATATGGACATGTCATTACATTCAATGGAGGTAAGATAATAGGGTTNCCACTTGTTGCAATAGAAGCTTTGCTAATGCTTATGCAATCAAGTCAAATTACTGAATATTTTACTGTGCTTGTCAATATGGACATGTCATTACATTCAATGGAGGTAAGATAATAGGGTTAAGTTCAATTTTTTGACCGAAATTCAAAACTTGTTAACTGCTTAAGCAGTATAAGCTGTTTTGTGCAAAATAGGGTATTAATTTTCAACTCATAGCAGCAGGGCAAAAAGTGTTAAAGCACTGAGACACAAATTTCAGTAACAAACTGACGTCAATTTGTTTATCAGTTTGTACCATTGAAGGTCCAGCATAAAAGCCGTTTTGCTTTTACCCCCCAAAAAACATATGTGTGAATTTCAGGTTGTAAATCGCTTAACAACTGCAGTTGAACTGCCAACAGAATTTATCCACTTGTACATCTCCAATTGCATTTCAACTTGCGAGACAATCAAAGACAAATATATGCAGGTGAATACTTTTGTTCTGTTTTTTTACATGACCAAACTAAATTCCTAAGATTTTGGTGTCCCTACAGATTCTGTAGTCTTAACCTTGTACTACAAATTCAGTTTGAGAAAATCTCAATTGGATACTTCATTGTAGTGTTGCATGGTCAGGTCCAATTAAATAAACTGGCATTGTGTGTTTCCTTCTACAGAACCGCCTTGTACGTTTGGTATGCGTTTTTCTGCAGTCTCTTATCCGCAACAACATCATCAACGTAAAAGAATTATTTATCGAGGTTCAGGCTTTCTGCATTGAATTCAGTCGTATTCGTGAAGCTGCTGGACTTTTTCGTCTGCTGAAACAACTGGACAGCGGCGAAGGAGAGACAGGCAGACGATGAAAGCATTTCCACTATTCTTTAACTTGATGTTTATCAAATAAAAAACGATGTTGTTTGGTCTCTTGTCTCCACTGGAGTCGCGCGTTTGAGGATGTGCTCTCAACCTCTTTGCTATCTTCTCGACTCAAGTTTCTGACTTGGGTCTTGATCAATGTTCTGTGTAATTTTTTATGTGTCTAGGCAAACACACAAGCTTCCTGGTCACACTAAGGACCACTGTAGTGGCCAGCATTACTCCTGTTTAATACCTGGGACTCGATTTTATGCGCTGAAAGATTTTCTTTTGTGCAAACGCAAAGCATAGAGGAAACATGGTCATGGCTCATGATAGATCCGACAAAGATCGTCAATACGTAAGTATCCACCCACCAGTACTCACAAGGTTGAAAGTCCTAATCCCACCTCGATCCCTCCGCTTGCCCTTGTGATGAAACTCATAACGTTGCTCCTATCGGGTTGAACTTAATCAATGTCACTAAGTGCCCCCAAAACATGTTTTGCAATACAACAGGCAACTTGAGAACCTACAGGTTTACTTTTATCAGAAATTGCTTTAAGCTACTATTTACAGGCAATTTGCAAACGTTGAAGAGACAAAGTTCAAGTGCTGGAAAAATCACAAGTTCTTGGTTTTTTTCTCTGGTGGCTCATCTAAAAAAAATTGTGGTTATTCACAAAACATGATGTATTGAAAATTAAAGTCTTCAAAGACCAATAATATCGCCAACTGGTTACAACGTTATTCTATTTCTGCAAAGCTGTTTGTTTGCCTGGAGATTGCACTAATTATAATCCACCGGCATGATAATGTACAGAATCAACTCTACATTAGACGGTAAAAAATCTAATTGGTTTCTGTAAATGAAAGTGCCGATTACATTCAAAAAAAAAAACTCCGAGCAAAGCGTACTGCGGCATATAAGGCAACTACCCAAGAAACGAATGGCAAACGGTCGATAAAATTACGCCGCGAGGTGGTGCTAACATGCGTATGATGCGGTCTGAAAGCCGACCCATGTATAGACATGAAAATAACTGATCGGGGTCCGTTCTCGGGATCGTCCCGGGTTCGAACCCCGTGAAAAAAAAAAAAAAAACTCAATGCATACGGAGGTCCGAGCACTATTCCCTGTTAGCTCCATGGGGGAACACGAACCAAAGTAGGCATTGTATCACCGATGTTGGCATGAGTTGTTGCCGAAACGTTTGATGAATAAAGCATGCCGCTTTTAAGAACTATTTGGGCCAGTATATTTTTGACAAGAATTATGAACAGATCCGTGTTTAGTTTTCCAAAGTCACCTCTCAAATCGTAAAACATTTGATGGAAAAATAATTTAAAGACCCGGCAGTGTGGCAGCAGCAACTGCCTAAACAACATGCTGGCTTTGTTTTCTTTTCAGGGGTAAAAGTAAAACAAACAGTCATCATGACTACAAAACCTTGTGAGCGACACGTTTCACTGGCTTTTACCCAAATCTTCCAACGTTAAAAAATGAAAACACAAACAGCGATCTCACCATAGTCAGTTCCACTGGTTTCAATTATTTTGAGCTCCAGTTCATTTTCAAGTCTGTGTTTCCCCAATATCGGGAGTAACTTTTCCTTTTTCTCCCTCGAAACTCTTTCCAATGCAACGAGCTCGTCATTTGCAGCAGCTGGAACAAAAGGTTTAGGAGTCGCCTTGTATAACAATAGGCCCGACTAGTCGCTGTCGTAACGTTTGAACCTATTTTGTGTCAGCAAAGTGAAAACAAAAGTGGCAGGTCCCAACGACATGTCACGTGACTTGTCATACGAGGTGATTACGCTCAACAACCGATTCTGTTGTTGTACATAGGGCTCTGGGTCATAGGTTTAACATGCCAAAACGAACCTTGTAAAATTGGAATTTAAAGAATCACCGCCGAACAGTATGAAGACCAATGGCTTAGTTTCGGATGGGTATGATAAAAATCATGTTACTGTCAATGCCTACTTTTGTGGGCAAAATCCTTATGTTTTTTTATTAAAAGCAAGGAGTGCATGGCTTGTATACCAAAAGATTTCTATACGGTTAGCATCACAAACGTTAACATACAAACGTCAAGGGCACGGTGGTTAAACATTACTAGTGTGACACAATGCGAGTTGTTGCGCATTCAGGTAGAACGCCGTTTGAGTGTTTGACATTCGTCATTGTTGTCGTGTTGGTTTTAATTCAACATCGAATCAGCCAACACGTCACAACAGTCGCTTGGCGTGTAACAACGGAACGCTGGTCGTGTGGGTAGTATTAAGCCTTTGTAAGGGCCGCCAAAAAATATTTGGGAACCTTTTCTTGTTACATATGTGTATTACGAGCCAAACCAAATTCAAAAGACAGAATTTTTTTTAAAACAACAAAAGAACAAAATTTGTTAACCCTTAATTTTTTTTTTAATAGCTACACCATTTTGAATCGAAAATTACAGATTTTATCAATAATATAGTTTACAAACTTAATGACCTTCCTTACCGTTAAGTGCATCCAAATTTTCTGTGGCGCATGATTCGGTTCCTTCAACGAGAACCGATTCGTTCTCCAGGCAGTTATTCGGTTCGTGCCTTAAGATGTCACCAGTTTCGTATACTAGGCATGGATTCGATTCCTTTTCTGTTGCGATATCTGCATCGTTTCCAGTGTTGGCTGAAAATGGTGGGTTGGTATCCGGTTTTTGCTTTGTTATGACAACCGGTTCGTTCTCTGTGCTCGTACCCGGTTCGTTCTCTGTGCTGATTTCTGGTTTGTTCCTTGCACTGTTTCCCGGCTCGTTCCATGTAATAGTTCCCGGTTCGTTCTCTGTCGTTGTGCCCTCCTCGTTCCCTGTGATAATATGTTGTTTGTTTTCTGCAAAGGGACTTGGTTCGTTCTCTGTACTTGTTTCCGTTTCGTTCTCTGTACTGGTTCCTGGTTCGTTCCGTGCACTGGTTCCCGACTCGTTCTCTGTGATGATATGTTGTTTGTTCTCTGTACCGGTACCCGACACGCTCTCTAAACTGGTTCCTGGTTCGTTCTCTGTACTTGTGCCTGGTTCGTTCTCTGTATTGGGTCCCGGCTCGTTCTCTGTATTGGTTCCCGCCTCGTTCTCTGTACTGGTTTCAGGTTTGTTTTCTGTATTAGTGCACGGTTTGTTCTCAACACCTACACAAAATTCGTTCTTCTTGCTTGCCGATACGCTCTCCGGGAAAGTACCTATTTCGTTTTCCATGTTGTCATTCGGTCCGTTTCTTGAGTTTAACGTATCCTGGTTTTGGTCAGCAAAGACAATAAGCTCGTTTTGTTTGCTGCAACCCGATTCGTTTCCTGTGCTAAAATCCGGTTCATTCTCTATGCTGCAATCCGGCTGATTGTTTGTGCTGATATCCGGTTCATTCTCTGTGCTGCTATCTGGGTCGTCCTTTGTGCTGCTATCCGGTTCGTTCTTTGTGTTGCTGTTCGTTTCATCATCTGTGCTGTTATCCGGTTCGTTCTTTTTGCTGCTGTCTGGTTCGCCCTCTTGGCTGCAATCCGGTACGTTCTCTATGCTGCTATTCGGTTCATCCTTTGTGATGTTATCCGTTTTGTCATCTTTGTTGCAATCTGGTTCGTTATCTGTGCTGCTATCCAGTTCGTCCGCTGTGCTCGTATCATTGTTTTCTTGTTCGTTTCCTGTGGTAAGAAACGGTTTGTTGTATGGGCTAAAACCCGATTTGCTCTCAGTGATGTCATCAAGTTTATTCTCAGTGCCAGGATCGAGAATACTTTCGGGGTGCAAGGAACTTTTTACAGGTGAAATGGTTTCCTTCGTTTCTGTAACATCCAATTTTGCCTTGCTGGTTCCGCCAAATGAAAAACCGCCAAAGGTAGAACTTCCAAAACTGAATTGCGCGTTTCTTGAGCTGGAATCGCTTTCTGTTCTGCTTAAAGTTCCAAAGGAAAATAAACTGCTGCTTCCAATTTTGTCGCTTGTCGTAAGCCCTGTACAAAAATAATTTGCTTTATATCCTAATATAACTCTGTACTTGTTTCCGTAATTGCTTTATATCCTAATAATTTGCTTTATATCCTAATATAACGGCGGTGTTGTAGACTTCAGCCCTAAATCTTTTTAGTTATCAAAGTTATCACTTGACTTGGGTTATGTACATTGACGGATACAGGGACTTCTTTAACAACGGTTGTTGTTATGTCGATCACTCTATACCAGTGGTTCTAAACCAGGGAAGGAATTTGAAATTCATAGTTAAGTTATTCATGACAACTGTAGTATTTTTTAGGTATACCAGTGGTTCCAAACCATTTGAGATTACTTATATCACTGCTTGTCTGGTAGGGGAGGAATGAAAAGTTTCAAAATAATCAAAAGGGGGAATGTATCAAAAAGCTTTGGAACCATTCGTCTATATCTGTTACAAAGGATTACCTCTCACGAAATTCGAGGAACTCCCGAATTTGAAGGATGTTGGTTGAGGTTTCAATTTGCCAAAATCTTCGCCTAATCCTGTGTTAACGGACCTACCGAAATACAAAAATCAAATACCCAATAGTCTAAAGCAGAGCTTCCCAAACTATTAGGGGTCGCGACCCTAAAGGGGGTCTTCGAGTCTTCCGTGGCGCCCAACGATACAGTGTAAGCCACCAATGAGGCCTAAATGGGCTCTATTAGTTCGGTCAGCAGATCATCGCAACGAAAAACACACCTTATTCGCCTTTCTTGTTTAAAATCAGGCCTCTCTGGAATGATCTTTTAAGACGGTGCAAGTGTTGCCTATTTGTGTTCCCTAGCACATTCAAAATTATTTGGAAATAAAACAAAATTAAGGCTAAATCATTGGCCTAGTTTAAAACACTTTGCTTTATTTCGCTATTGGTTGTTACAGCGCCGAAATGTGCTAAACACGTCTATGGTATCATCAAAATCTATTAAACAGCTTGCTTACCCTGTTGGAGGTCGAAGGTTTTCGAACGTGTGGTCGCGTGCGTACCCTCCTCTTCTCATTTGCACTGAAAACCCGTCGTTGGTAGTTGTAAACTTTTTGCTGTCCCAGTCTAAGGTTAGCTTGACCTTCACCGTTCTAATTTTCCCCATCTTCTGCAAGCATCGATACATGTAGAGTCGCCTGTTGTCGAGGCTGTAGTACTTGCCATCGCGTTCCACGACCTTCATCGGGTTAAACCGACGGTCGTATGAACCTGTCGCCATTTGATCGATCACATGATTGACGATCCGTCCGCCGTAAAACTTCGAATGAATATCTTTCTGGGTGAACCTGATTTCAGACGGTGCCAGTGGAACCAACATCTTACCCTCTTGAGCTGCAATGAAAACTGACTTTCACTTTGCTCTGCTTTATTGAGCTCGGTCGGGAGATCCCCGACAGCGGAACAAGAGTCGCCCACATCGGTTTCGGCCGTAATGGTTCGTTGACTCTGCAATGTATGGTGCGCCTGTGGTTTTGTGTTTTGCAATGCAAAGGATGTGGATGATCGGTTCTACCTTTTCGCTGTAGGTCGTCACGCTATGCAACTGTTTTAACAAAAGCTTGGAAATTCAGTGTTTTCGCATTAAAGTGATTTTATCAAATACTCATACAGAAGTGGTTGAAAGGATGTGGGTGATTGGTTCTACCTTCTCGCTGTAGGTCGTCACGCTATGCCACTGTTTTAACAAAAGCTTGTAAATTCAGTGTTTTCCCATTAAAGTGATTTTATCAAATACTCATACAGAAGTGGTTGAAAGGATGTGGATGATCGGTTCTACCTTCTCGCTGTAGGTCGTCACGCTATGCCACTGTTTTAACAAAAGCTTGGAAATTCAGTGTTTTCCCATTAAAGTGATTTTATCAAATACTCATACAGAAGTGGTTGAAAGGATGTGGGTGATTGGTTCTACCTTCTCGCTGTAGGTCGTCACGCTATGCCACTGTTTTAACAAAAGCTTGTAAATTCAGTGTTTTCCCATTAAAGTGATTTTATCAAATACTCATACAGAAGTGGTTGAAAGGATGTGGATGATCGGTTCTACCTTCTCGCTGTAGGTCGTCACGCTATGCCACTGTTTTAACAAAAGCTTGGAAATTCAGTGTTTTCCCATTAAAGTGATTTTATCAAATACTCATACAGAAGTGGTTGAAAGGATGTGGATGATCGGTTCTACCTTCTCGCTGTAGGTCGTCACGCTATGCCACTGTTTTAACAAAAGCTTGGAAATTCAGTGTTTTCCCATTAAGGTGATTTTATCAAATACTCATACAGAAGTGGTTGAAAGGATGTGGATGATTGGTTCTACCTTCTCGCTGTAGGTCGTCACGCTATGCCACTGTTTTAACAAAAGCTTGTAAATTCAGTGTTTTCGCATTAAAGTGACTTGATCAAATACTCATACAGAAATGGTTGAAACGCCATGAAGTTTTATATGTTTGGGAAAATTCCATATGACATGTGATAACAATAAATGTATTGGATAA
>QXVZ01022993.1:0-11471 GCA_008931825.1 Phallusia fumigata | reverse complement strand
ATTTATGGGGGCGAATTCATTTTGCAAACCGATCACCAGCCGCTTGTGTATTTAACGTCAGCGCGATTTACAAATGATCGAGTGATGCGTTGGGCGATGTCGCTGCAAAACCATCGCATTAAATATGAGAGCATAAAGGGGTGTGACAACGTCGGGGCTGACTACTTAAGTCGCACTTTCTGAGTTGTGTTGTGTTTGTTGATTCTTTTCTTTGCGTTGTGATTTGTTTGTTGAAAAATCGTGGATTTTACTTAAATGGGGGGTAGAGAATTGTCGCGTACTAGTTCTCCTGCACGGTCCAGCTAAAACGCGACGTGTGTATCTTTTTCTCGAGCAAGCAACCAAAAGTTAAACCTTCCTGTTCAACTGTATTTTTAGAATAATGTCGTAGTCAAAACCGTTGTGCAACCCATAGGCAAAGGCATTGTTATCAGTCACTGTCACATCGCTTATGACGTCACAGCGCAATGGAACATACTTTGCTTTGCTGGTTGTGACAGGCACAACTTTCTCATGTCTACTAGCTGTAACAGTTTCATCAAAATCCACCAAACATTACATGACAAAATGGCATGGACAAGCTGCAGGGCAGACAAGGAAAAAACAGAGTAAAAAACTAGAGGTGTCATTCTCCACATACCGTATTTACTCGATTGTAAGCCGCGGCTTATAAAGTTTTTTACCCTACCGTATGTGCGGCTTAAAACGAGGGCGGCTTACTTAGTAATGTCTTCCCTTTTTTTTTTGACCGCTATGCGTTTTGATACAATTTGCGTCCAATATGCTTGTTTTGCAAAATTATTACATACGAAATGGTGAATGTGGAACTTCATTGCCTTAGATTTCAAGTCAGTTTCACAAACATTAGGTTTAACACCATTGTTGCTTACGACTTACAATCAGGCTGACTTGCATTAATTACTTACCATAACCACACAAAATACGGCTTACAATCGAGGGGGGCTTACTTACATTTTTTTAACCACACAATACGCGGCTTACAATCGAGGGTGGCTTATAATCGACTACCACCCCAAATTGATGTTTTCCACATGTACCATATCTTCATTTCGTTGGATATATATTTAATGTCTGCATAACATTGGGTCCCAAATTCCCTTGGTATTTTATAACATGATTGTTTCTGCTAGCATAAACACATGGGTCCCCACACACATGCCGTTTCTGAAGAGTAGGGACATTTAGGATGAGATCAGTTTAAAAATAGGTGGGAAAACAAAAAGTAAAGATTTCCACATATATACCAATCAAATCATTTTTTACATTGTGCTAATTAAAATCTTACTGTAAACAGCACAATTTAAACATCAGCCTACAGAAAGGGGACCCATAATTACTCAACCAATCAGGCTGAAATTTTAAACAACCAATAAAAAACACCCTAGATATCTACATTTTTTGTAATATACTGTAATACATTTGGATTAGTATGTTTAAACTAATGTTGGCAAGTGTCAAAATGGGAAACTTCTAGGGGCATAGCTTATTAATATCACTGTTTTCATATTTTTGGATTTTGGGGGCCTGTGGGTTAACTGATGGGTCAACTTCATCGAAAGGGATCCACAAAAATTATCCAACAGAACTGTAATGGGGCAAGTTTCTTAACAGTGATATCGTTATGATCATAATGCATCCAGTTGTTTTTTTGTGAGAATTTGCAGAACATTGCAGATTCTAATCGATGATGTGGAATAACTAAGACATTGCCAGGCATTTCATTCTTTAATACAGTATAGAGTGTACTACATTTTGAACCTAAAAATCTGTTATGTTTATAGTTTTTTTATAGATTAGGATACGTTTTTTTAATTAGCTAGCCTACCTTATCAATGTTAGATCCTTTTTTCTGTGCCTTATCACCCCAAAGCATAAAAACCAGGTTAGAACGTTTTTCGTTCAAATAACTGATGACAGCATCAGTAAATCTTTCCCACCCCTTGTTCTTATGCGAGTTTCATTTTGATTCTTGCACAGTCAGTACAGCATTTAGAAGAAGAACACCTTAAGTACAAGTCACATCCTTTTAGATCATTAGGCAGCTGCAAAAGACATTCAAGTTGGTTTTACAAGTATAAAAAACAAAAAAAGGTGTAAAGGTATTTTGCCATTTCACATACACTTACCCACTTTTGAAAGGGTGCATATTCACCCCCCGCACATGTAAAGTTGTAGAGAATCACAGGCTTAAGAGTTTAACTCAGCAATCAATGCACCACAATGGCATATTTTACAAACTGTCTAAACTTCATCCAATTCGAACATTGTTTGATTTAACTGATTTATCCCATTTTAGAGAGTTAGTAGCATAACATATGGGGCAACATATGAATTACACAACTAGAGAGGTGGCATTCTCCATATTTTCATTCCACATACACTACCACCTCAACATAATGTTTTCTACATATATACCATCCATTATCTTTATTACATTGGATATATATTCAATATCCGCATTTTATTGGGTCCCTAATTCCCTTTATAACATGATTTTTTGCTAGCATAAGGCATTTTATAACATGATTGTTTTTGCTAGAATAAACACATGGGTCCCCACACACATGCAATTACTGAATAGTAGTGATGTTTTTACGACGTGAACAGTTCAGTTTTATCAGTTTTACAAATTTAAACAAAAAGTAAAGATTTCCATTTTTAATCTAACTAAATCATTTCTTACATCATGTCAATTTCAATCTCAATGTCAAAAGCATGAATTAAAACACACAGCCTCACAAACCAATAGCTTGACCTGCAGTGACCTTTGGCCGAGCGGCAGCAAACCGCACAACAAACTGTAACAACCCTTGCCAATGCGGTTTCAGCAAAATTTAAACAATTCTTTGTCGACTAAAACATAGGAACAAACTCATGTAAACAAAAAACAAAATATTTGGGGTTAAAAAAAGGTAAAAAATGGGGTAATCCAAACTAAAGCCTAAAAATTATTTAAAATACTTTGTATTGTATCAACTATTAATAGGGAAACTTCCAGGTGATTTACTTTGTTAAATATTGCCATTTTAAAAATTTCACATTTTGGGGGCTTTATGGTGAACTGGGGTAAAAAGTTGTCAGTGCACAACTTCAGATACCCTTTATAATGTGTGAAAATTTGAAAAAATTTCAACAACTCTTTCTTGACCAAAACATGGGAACAAACAACCGTTGGACAGAAAAAAAGTACAAACAATATGTGTCCCTTCATGGAAGGAGACCCATAACTATCCACAACGATTGAATCTACAGTTTGCTAAAATTTTACTAAAATGATACTTTTAAAATCATTTAACCCATTTATGAGGACTATCGGGGTTAGAGCAAAGGGTACAATTTTCCCAACTAACCTGTTCCACCACCTGAAAAGTTTTGTTTAAATCAACCAAAACATGACCTAAATAGTGCATGATCAACGACACAGTCCTCAAAGATAAAACTATCCAACATTGGAATTCCACTTGTGATATGATAAACTTCCATAATTCAAACCTAGTGCTTTTGGTATCTCTTTGTTACCGAAGAGAGCACATTTATTACTTGGCAGAGCAAGACATGTCTATGCATCAACAAATTCTTACATATAATGTACACTAAATTATCATTGGTGGTGTGGCCTGTGGTGCACAAAACTTAGATACTCCAACACTAGTGATCTGACTTCAATCTCGGATCCCTAGAGACTTGGGACTCGACATATAAGACTTGTCACCCAACAGTGGTGGTGTGCATAAAAATAAAAAACTGTTTTACGTTTGGGGGCTTGTGGGGTAACCGCGCAACGAGGTATGCACGACTCAATATGTACTGTACCATTTCCTATCCTTAACAATAGATGGCAAGTTTGTACGTTGCGTTGATACAGTACATTGGTATGGTATGCGGCAAAAACCATTAAATGGTGGGGTATGGTGGTATAGTATGCTCTTTGTAACAAGGTGTACAGAAATGAAAACATACCATACCATACTGCCATCCTTGCATCAGGGTAGGCTGCCCATAATTACCAGAAAAGGTTATTACCTTTGTTCCAACACAAAAATATTGGAATATTTACAGTAAAATTAAATATTTATCCTGAATCCGAAAGAAATTGGTATGGTATAATATTGGTATGAATTTAAAAACATTTAAATCCAAAATAATTTAGAGGCTTAAAAGAATGTTTAGGCAACAAAAACTTATGTGAAATGTCCACCTTTTTTTGCCCAGCCAGTGAGATTGCCATCTGTCGGAGTTTGGAAATCTGGAAGGTCTTTCTTAAGTGCCTTGAAAATATTTTGCAGACTGGTAGGTACCATGACACCACTCTAAAGAAAAGAGAACACAATAGCCATCCTTAAATGTAACAGAAAAATTAACTTAAAGTACATTGAAGAGGAATAAATATGTTGTGACTGGGTTCAGTTTCACTCTGTGAGACACTACCTTTCTGGTTACACATACTCCATTTTTATATGACAGGTCATATACACAAAATAAATATAAACTAGAAGGGTGGCTTTCACCATATTGCCATTCCATATACACTATTACCTTTTTTAAAAATGCATATATATTTACCATGTCATTTCACATTGGGTCCTACAGTTACTTCAGCTTTTTATAACATGATTGTTTCTGCAGGCAAAATCGCATGGGTCCCCACACATGGAAAGTTGTAGAAATTGTGGTTCACTATGAACGTATGTACAGAACAGATATTTTTTTTAAATTTTATGTAAACAAAAAATGAATCACAGAATTAATAATATAAGTAACTATGACCCAACCTACAAACTTGGGGTAAACCCAACAAATTCACCACAATGACATGTTATACAAACTGTCTATATTTTATCTAATTCAGACATTTTATTGATTAATTTGGCTCATTTAGGGGGATTAGTGTGGTATTTGTTGAAGCTCTAGCATGAAACACATTAATTACTGCACCACAATGATATGTTATACAAACTGTCAAAATTTCATCCTATTTGGAGAACATTTAACAATTTGCCCCATTTTAGGGGGCTAGTGGGGTAACTGCTGGGGCTATAGGGTAAAACACATCAAATACTGCACCATAATGACATGTTATACAAACTGTCAAAATTTCATCAAATTCGGAAAACATTTAACAATTTGCCCCATTTAGGGGGCTAGTGGGGTAACTGCTGGGGCTATATGGTAAAACACATCAATTATTGCACCACAATGAAATGTTATACAAACTGTCCAAATTTCATCCAATTCGGAGAACATTTAACAGTTTGCCCCATTTTAGGGGGCTAGTGGGGTAACTGCTGGGGCTATATGGTAAAGTACATCAAAAATAGAATCCAGTGAAATGTTATACAAACTGTCAAAATTTCATCCAATTCAGAGAGCATTTAACAGTTTGCCCCATTTTAGGGGGCTAGTGGGGTAACTGCTGGGGCTATAGGATAAAAAACATTAATTATTGCACCACAATGAAATGTTATACAAACTGTCCAAATTTCATCCAATTCGGACATTGTTTAACTATTTGCCCCATTTAGGGGGCTAGTGGGGTAACTGCTGGGGCTATAGGGTAAAAAACATTAATTATTGCACCATAATGACATGTTATACAAACTGTCCAAATTTCATCCAATTCGGACACTGTTTAACTATTTGCCCCATTTTAGGGGGCTAGCGGGGTAACCACTGGGGCTATGGGGTAAAACACATCAATTATTGCACCATAATGACATGTTATACAAACTGTCTAAATTTCATCCAATTCGGACACTGTTTAACTATTTGCCCCATTTTAGGGGGCTAGCGGGGTAACCACTGGGGCTATGGGGTTAAACTAAACTCATGACACACCGCCTTGACCATATCTACCAGCTGTGAAAGTTTCATCCAAATCCATCAAACATTTCATGACAAAAGTGCATGGA
This sequence comes from Phallusia fumigata, assembly GCA_008931825.1. Lineage (NCBI taxonomy): Eukaryota > Metazoa > Chordata > Ascidiacea > Phlebobranchia > Ascidiidae > Phallusia > Phallusia fumigata. The sequence goes on along the minus strand of QXVZ01022993.1, from coordinate 5,541 downwards.
CAAGCTGCAGGGGAGAAAAAAGAAAAAAAACAAAACAAACAGAGTGAAACAATATGTGTCCCCTTCTGGAAGAGGACCCATAATGAAAACAACATACATCCCCTTCAGGATAGGGGACCCATTGTAAAGATGTCTACCTAACAAACTAACGTTTTTGCACAACCAACATGATGTAGGAAAATCCTAAATTCATTTTTTTTGTTACATATTTGATTCTGATCAGTGCTTTAACTTTCAATCTTTAACAGAATCTAGCTAGTGGATTTGCATCACCCTAGACTGGTAAATAGGTTAACTTCTGATATTTGACAGTTAATACTAAAGATATCTAACATGCACATTTGCTTTCAAATCTAAACTAGAAGTGTGGCTTTCACAATATTGCCATTCAATATGTACTTTTATCCCATTTAAAAATGCATATTCACCATGTCATTTCACATTGGGTCCCATAGTTACTTAAGCTTTATAACACTGTTATTTCTGCGGGCATAAACACATGGGGCCCCACACACGCATAGGATTGATTTTTTAGCATTTTTTATTTCTCGTGGGGTAGTACATGTTCACACCAAGCGGTCTGACACATGATCCAATTACACAACATTCACCTGGTTAGCAGCACCAGTATACTATTTGTTATCGCTAACAATATCGGAGCATTTAGTACAAGAGACATGCAAAATGGTACTTCCTCCTGCATTGTTTTTCTGATGAAAATAAATTTGTGCTGCTCGCCTTGTTTGTTTGGTATAAACAAGTCTTCAGAAAATCCTTGTGTCGGCGTGAGCAACATATGTTTTAAAAGCACAACTAGAGAGGTGACGTTCTCCATATTTTCATTCCACATACACTACCACCCCAAATTGATGTTTTCATATGTACCATTTCCTTCATTATGTTGGATATATATATTCAACATCAACATTATATTGGGTCACAAATTCCCTTGGCATTTTATGACATGATTGTTTCTGCTAGCCCCCCCCCATGGGTCCCCACACACATGAAGTTTCTGAATAGCAGCGATGTTTTAAGATGTGATCAGTTTCAAAATTGGTGGGAAAACAAAAAGTAAAGATTTCCACATATATATTCTGACCAAATCATTTCTTACATTATGCCAATTACAATCTCACTGTCAAAAGCATAATTAAAACGCCACAGCCACACTAACCAATAGTTTGACCTGCAGTGCCCTTTGGCCGAGCCGCAACAAACTCTTAACGAATCTCTTCAGCGCAGTTTCAGTAATGTGCTATAAATTCATCAACAACAACATTACACTTCTTGACCAACCAACTATACGTTTACTTTCTTCTGTACAATATAGTAGAACTGTAAATTAAAGCAAAGGTATTGTAATGTATCATCTTTACAACATTGTTTAGCAGCTGCATTTTGGTTCACGCTATGCAATCACCTATACCAGTGATGTAGTATAAACAGTAAACGCCCGTTTTATGCGTAGAGTAGCAGACTGTGACCAACCACTGAGCGTTGCGCCGCTTGAGTGGTAAAATCGTCAATCACTCCCTCGCGTCAGGTCGTTTTCAATTTTGGGCAAAACAGTCAGCTCTTATGCACGTCTTTGCAGCTGCGAGGGTAAATACTTGACCGATCAGGCTAAAAGGGGGGGGGGGGGGGGGGGAGCACCCTACATATATCCGTCCTAAATTTCAATACATTTGGATTAGTATGTCTGAAGTATAGGGCATGCAAACAAAAATGAAATATTTGGCGTTAAAAAGGTAAAAAATAGGTGAATCCAAATTAGAGTCACAAAATACCTTCCATCAATTATCAAAACAGAAAAGCTTTAGGTGACTTACTGTGCTAAATATCGCTGTTTTAACAATTCTACGTTTTGGGGGTCTGTGGGTGAACTAGGGTAAAAAGTTGTCAGTGCACCACTTCAGATACCCATCTATCATGTGTGAAAATATAAAGAAATTTGGACGACTTCTTTGTGACCAAATTGTGGGAACAAACTCATGTAAGAAACCATGGAATTTTGAGGGGTTAAAAAGGTAAAAAATAGGTAAATCGAAACTAAAGTCACAAAATACACTGCAATACATTGTATTGTACCTGCTATCAAAATAGGAAACTTTTAGGTAACTTACTTTGGTAAATATTGCCGTTTTAAAAATATCACATTTGGGGGCCTTTGGGTGAACCGATGGGTGAACTGGGGTAAAAAGTTGTCAGTGTACAACTTCAGATACACATCTATCATGTGAGAAAATTTGAAGAAATTTGGACAACTCTTTTTTGACAAAAATGTGGGAACAAACTCGCGACAGAAAAAAAAGAAAAAAACAGACCCATAAATATAATGATAAATCCAAAAATATTTCCTAGGTGGCAGCATACACTTTTATATTGGCTGCCAGCCTAGGAATTTCCAGTGGGGGGCTGCCATCCCAGGGATCGACATTTATGCAGATTTATTGTCGGGTACCGCGAACTTTTGCACAGAACAGTAGCAGATAATTTGAATAAATTTAAAATAATGTTTTTTGGGAAATGATAGAATTGATAATATAACTAACTATGATCCAACCTGCTAGTACATTAACTGCCAGGGGTATAGGGTAATTCACAGCAACAAATTCACCACAATAACAAGTTATACAAATCGTTTATATTTAATCCAATTCCGACATTTTTTAGTAATTTGACTCATTTAAGAGGGTTAGTTGGGTAACTGCTGGGTCTTTAGGGTAAAACACATCAATTATTGTGCAACAATGATAAGTTGTACAAACTTTCCAAATTTTATTCAAATAATTGTTTGACAATTTGAGCAATATTAGGGAGCTCGCAGAGTAACTGCTATAATAGTCCAAAATAGTCGTAAATCTATTGCTTGTATTTTAGATCCTCTGACCAGCAAAAGTTAACAGACATTAGAAAAAATAATTTTTACCATTGGATCAATAATAATTAGGGACGGAGATGGAGTTCTGACTGAAGATGTTTCATCAGCCTGTTCCAAATTTGCTGGCATGGCCTCATTCAGCTCACCATAAAGTGATGCAATGTGGTGGACAAAATCAGGGCCCATTATTTGCAGCAGAAATTCGCACCTGCAACCAACAAACTACTTTAATTTTTGTAACATGTTTTAAGCAAATACCTTCTACAGTATAAAAAGTCAATGTTTAATTTTTGTGATTAGTGTAACACCAAAGCTAATTTTACAACAACTTGGAACATGATTTTACTTGGAACTAAGTGTGGTTTTCACAAAATTACAATTCTACATTATTACTCCTCTTGCGTAAATTAACATGGAATATTATTTTAAATCATATCTCCCAGTTACCTTAGTTTTTAAGTACATATCTTTTTCATCATGTAGGTCCCAATTAGTGCAAAGTTATTAATTAAGTGTTTTGCTGCATACCAGACTTTAAAGAAATGTAAGATTATGTTATTGCAAATAAGTAATACTGTAGCAGATGTTACAAGTAAAATTTTTGTACATGCAATAAAATAATCCTGCCTTTGACACAATAGGAATAAAATTTGTGTTAATGGCCCAGTAAACTTACATAGTATATTTTTTCTTTCATAAATATTAAATATATTGCTGTATGAAAGCGGTGTTTTATAAACTACATATTACTTACGTTGAAAACCACTTGGCATGTTCTGTCCAAGGTTCATCCTGTGCATCCCAGTCTTCCAGAGTACCACTGCAATACCAGCATGTAACCCGATCATGTTCACCTGTACGGCATGAGAAACACCTAAGTAACTAGAAGATATTCAATGACCAGATATTTGAAGAAACACATATAAATTTTATTTTGTTCTTTATTTCAAAATGTTCAGGTGGTTAAAATTCTGTATTTTTTGTATTAATTTCTCAAAAAATAGGAGTCGGACTCTTATGTGCAGCCAGTTAGACATTATGTGTGTATCTGAGATGCTTCAAGCTATACCAGAAAAGAAAAATCCAGCTCTAGCAAATTGTCGAGGAGTTGCATTGACTTGACTTGCAGGCCAGCAATGGTCGAAAGTCTCAAAGCGAGTGTCTTCATTTCTCATGTCCCGGTACTGGCATTGGAACATGTCTATCTAAAATAGTAAACATAATCATTTAGAAAAGTATCAGGTTTAATTAATAAAGTAATGACAAGCAAAAGTTACAGCTTCATTTTCAGATGGATCAGGTGGCTCATGAAACACAGTTTGTTGACTTGGAACAGCTGCACGTTCATCTGGTGTCAGTTGCACATTTCTTGATTCAGCACCCTGGCACATTCTACAGAAAAATCAACTTAAAATTTTCTGCTTTTTAGCAGGCTGAAACCTACACATGCAAAGTTAATAGATAATGTGCTTTTTAGGTACATGTCAAAAACTTCTGGGTACAAAAAAATGCATGCAGAAAATAAGCAGATATTTTTATTAAATTTTCGATAATTTTTTTATTTAAAGGATGAATTGGTGATTACAACATCAAATAATAACTTCACACTACTATGGGTCAATCCATAGGTGCCCACTTGCAAAAATCAGCGTGTAGGCAGAACCTATTTACCTAAAATAGTAAAAAAATGTAACGTCGTCAGTCGTAATGCTTTGGCCAATGTGCAATGTCTCCGGCCATTATACTCATCTGTTTAATAGCACTTTGTTGCATAACAAAGCACATTGTGACGTAACAAAGTGCTAATCATTCACAGGCCACCTATATGCACCCACTTGAGAAAATGATGCTAAATTTGACCTACCTACTCGTCTCAGTCAGGTGCGAGTTAGAGGCAAATGACACTATATACGCAATAAAGTTTTACAACTGCATGAATCACAGACCATCATGATGTTGAAATAAAGTTAATTGTAATTACAGTGATGTGATTGCACATTAACAACGCCCACTTGTCACAATAGTGATTATCTATACCCAGGATTACGTCATTGCAAGGTAACTAAAGAATTGTGTATTTCTGATGCCAGTCGATGCCTGCGTGCAACGGGCTTATCAGGTGTTCGGCAAACAAAAAACAATTCTGCTTTTCATTCTTTTAAAAAGTGCATTAGTATAAATAACATGTGAAAAAGAGCGTGGGGACTCGGTGATAATGTTTTTTGTTTGTTGTTGACAAACAGTCCTCTCTCATATAAAGTTATAACAGTTCAAGGTGATGACGTTAGGTGCTTGTAAACCGTTCTACTGGTGTAAAATGCCGGTGAGACAAAGTTTGGAACATGTGCATGAAATTGAATGGATCAACGTAAAACATCTTATTGTGGGATTGCATTAACCAAACCTCAGATACATAGGGAGGCGGCGCCTCCCCGCCTCTCCTTAAGTTCCAGTGGGTCAATCAACATGCTTTTGGGAAGTATAAGATCAACTGCTGGGGCTTTAGGGTCAGACGTAGAAATCGATGTACCATACTGGTTAACATGATCTGCAAGCAGTCTAAATCATTTTAGAACAACTTGTTCACTTACTTGCAGTGTGGAAAATAGTTGCGATGTTCAGATTGTACATTATTCCCACACTTCCAATTTCTCAAT
>QXVZ01022984.1:0-23963 GCA_008931825.1 Phallusia fumigata | reverse complement strand
AAATTCAACATAGGTTTAAACGTGCTATCTAAACATTGGATTCTTACTCTTTACAAGGTAATGTCAGTGCTGGGTGACAGGGGCTTACCAGTCGAGTCTCAAGTCAAATCAAGTTTCATAGAATTCCATTCTCAAATTCACGTCACCTTCGAGTCTCAAGTCTAGTAAAGTGTCTTAAAATAAGTCGTTGATTTACCTTTGTATGCTACAGCGTGTAGCGATCAGTCCTTGATATAGCTGTGGGCGTCGTGTGTTGTGCTAAAAGACAATGGAACAACTTGACTATGGAGTTTGATCGCCACCGAAAATTTGTTTGAGTCTGAAGTGAAAAAGTCACATGTAACAAGTTCGAGTCAATTAAAGTCTTTTTAAAGTTGGGCCTTAAGTCAATAAAAGACTAAAAAAATATCATTAAAATCTCACCAACACCGGTTTAGAAACACCTCTGGTTACAACGCTTCATTGTTTATGCTATTTAGCACATCATACCGTACATGATTGGCAAAATTATGGTCGCAATTACCCAATGCAGCTGAACAAAATTTTTTTTGCAGCGTGATATACCAGAAACGTGGATGCTTCTTCCTGGGCAGGTTCAAAAACTCCAGGACGTTATAGAAAAAGTTTCACTTGAGGTATGTGCTAGTCTCAAGATCCAATGCCCTAAGTTTGATTTTTCAAAGCGAAACTGGTTTTAAGCAAACAAGCGGTAGATAAGTAACTTTACTTAGCGCCTGGTTGCCCGGAAAACTTCCGTACACCGGGCGAGGTTTACTCAAGTGCGGAGTTTTAATTTATTTTTGTGAACTGATTTTTTTGTAAATTTTAAGATGGGCAATGTTTCTCATGTGTTTAAAACATTCTCTACAGTTTTAACAAACGCTGTTGTCATCATCGGGAAAACGTTTGTATGAAAATACAAAATGTTTTACAAGAAAGTACATGGCTTGTATTTAATTAATGTGACTATTTAAAACAGTGAATTGTGTACTTTAATATCTTTTGTTCTTGACACATCACACTTTCGGTGTGCGTTTCAATGGGGTATAGTCGCGCTGAAATGGACTTTTGTTTTCCAGTTAAGACTTTTGTTTTCTTAAACATTCTAAAACAAAGCAATTTTGTCAGCAAAAATAAACACCATACTATGTTGTAGTTACTCTATTAAACATTGAAGTATTTTGATTTATATTATCAGACGGACTACCTTCACCCCTGTGACCTACCTACCAGCCCACCGCCTAGGGCACCTTTTGATCGAAGGATCAGCAGTTCTGCCGTTCTAACACCCTTCGGACCAACATCTCCAGGAGCGGAAATTGCTCGTATTGTAAGTCAGTGGACGTTGGTCAATGTGGCATGCTTTTTACACAATATAACCCGCGTCTGCTCGTTTTAAAATATTGCTCCAAAGAAATGCTCAATGGTCTGTGTAAATATTTGAATTTAGCTGGGGAAGGGGAACTGGCGGTTCAATACTCTTGCCCTGTGTACAACTAGACAGGTGTCATATAGCTTTGTACAAAAGGTGGCTTTTCTAGTACAAATGAGGTTGAACATGTTTGGTTTTGTTGTGGCTGCCTTATCTATGCGTATAACACTATTTGACGTCTGCATTAAATTTGTAAAAAGGTGTTTCTTCTATTTGATAAATTGATTCAGTGGTAACAAATTGTACACCAACAGCCCAACACGTTTTAATTTCTATTTACAAATCCAAAACACCTGAGCCACGTTAAAAATTGAATTGTTAATAATAACACTACAAACACATAGTTTTTGTTGAGTGCGTGGAAGCTGATGTAAAGTTTATGTACCTGAGGTGTTTGGAGTTTGAAATGTAAAGTTTATGTACATCGTTACAGCGAAATGTACTCCAAAAGCAGTGTAGAAGTACAGTACTGGAACAGTTGTGCGTTTATAATTGCAACTCCACATTTAGCATTTAACTGAAAAAAAATACGTTTTATAGTACGCTTTGCAAAACGGTTGAACATTTCTGCAATTTTGTTGAAACAAAGCTGGTACCTGAGTTTATGAAGACGGGACATGTCCTACAGGATGCTAAATTTCGTTGTTTTCTGTTTTTAGTTGCGGAAAAACCCTGGAACGATTGCTGAACAACCCAAGTAAGCTTTCGATAGAACTTCTTTTGGTGTTTTTACTAAGTTCCTGATGATAGTCAAATAAACAAAGATAAGTAGTTTAGGATCCTGTGTAGGTGGTTCTACTCTAAGCGACTCGATCGAATCAACGCCGAGGACATCCTGCGTAAAAATCAAGACCATGGCAACATGCTGATGCGCGTCAGGGATGCTCAGGATGAGTGGACCTACGCAGTCTCGGTTAAAGTTTCAGCCGGCGAGTAAGTCCTGGTGTTTTTGTTTTGACTTTCTTTTGAATTTCGCAAATCCTAAGTTAATACTCCGCGGCAGGAGGTAGTGTCCTCAATTGAGTGAAAAACGATTTGTTTGTGTGATCGTTGGTTCATTTGAAACAATATTGTTTGTTACATAAACATAACGTACTAGAGGAAGGTGTAGTGAAAACCAAGTGGTCAATGTTCCCAAAACAATTAGCCGTAAACGACACGACAAGTAAACAACACAGCCTGCGCACAAACGACGTCTGCTTAAAATAAACATAATATTTGAGATTAACACCGGGTCTTTTCCTTTCCTTAAATAAATCTAATTGTCCTCTAAATATAACTGTAGACATCGCATGTGAAGTGCTTAATCGTCTAATTTTAAATTTGAGTTGTGTGTCTGATTTGAGTCAAGTATTTTCAAACCTGGGACTCGAGTCCAGTCAAGTCTCTACAAAAAGCGACTGAGTTCGGACTCGTATGGTGTATTTTATGCACGAATTCGGACGCATTTTAGGCATGTTATTGTTATTTGCACACGTTACATAATCTGGAAATATGTCCAACAAAGTTTGTCTGACAAATAGTACATTCACGTACAAACATACAATACTCAACTCACAACATATATTTTCCTTTTAGTTCGGAATTTAAACACTACCGGGTTAAGCAAGTTTCTGCCACCAACAAGCAGGAGTTTGTGATATTTCTCGGTGAGAAAAACCACCCGAAGTTATTGTCCAAACAAGATGTCATGGATTACTTTATCGCTGAAAGTGAGGGAAAGTTTGTTCCTCTGCGGGACAGGCGTCCTGATAAAAATCCTGTATACGACATTGTACCAGCAAGTATGTTTAGTATTGGTTTATTATTATGGGTACACATATTGTTTTCATGGTTTTTTTCTTGCTTTTGGCCTTTTTCTGTCCTGCAGCTTGTCTTTGCACTTTTGCCATGAAATTTTAGGTGGATTTTAATGAAACTTTCACAGCTGGAAGAAACCGGTAGTTGTCGCTCATAAGTTACATGGACCCGGCAGGTGTCGCTCATGAGTTACATGGAATTTAAAATCATGGATGGTCAATGCATTTCGCAATGTACGTGTAATAGTTTCTATTCTTTATAGAGGTGCACGACGCGATTTAAAATATCTGCTTTTCTAAATGCCTATTGTTTTCACGGGGTTCGAACCCAGAGCGTCCCTAAGCACGAATCCTAAACATGCTATTTGTCTGTACTTGTGTAGAGCGCATCAAAACAACTCAGCCAAATACTCTTTTGTCGTAGCACTTCATCTTGCGTAGATACTTTAAATACAGCATATTTCTACGGTTTCCATTATTTCTTAAGTCGCTGTTCGGTGACGTATTGCCGCATCTGTCAAAAGATGAAATTATAGTCTAGGGCAGTGCTCCGCAACCGGTGTGCCGCGACACACTGGTGTGCCGTGAGACGATGCTAGGTGTGCCGCAGTGTTACTGTATCTTAACAAACTTTTTTTTAAAACAAGAACATTTCACCCTTGGCAAATTTAAACGTTACAGCTGGTCAGCAATTGTCTAATCAAAACTATAGTTGGAATGTTCACTGTGCATTTATGATGTTTTCTAACGTCACAGTACAAATTATAATATTGGAAAGGGTGTCCTGGCGCAAAACACGGGTTGAGGTGTGCCGCCGAATTTTGAAAGTTTAAAAGTGTGACGTCATATACTATAAAGTACTGTATATCGTGTTTTTTTTTGAAAAAAACTATTACATGTACAATGCAAAAATGCCAATTGCATTTACCGTCCACGATTTTAAAGGCCATGTAACTTATGAGCGACACCTACCGGATCTAAGCGAACCTGCATTTTCTGAAACTGACCAGAATAAAATGATACGTAACAATGTAAATATTTGCATCAACCGTTTTGGCGTCGTAGTTACCTTGCAAGGATTTACAGTGCAAAAAATGTCGGATGTTTCCATTTCAGTTGGTGCAAGTGATGACGAACGCAACGGTAACACTCCAAGATACGTCAACGATGCAGGTACAGCTATTGTTTCAAAGCGTATGTACCACGCGAGGTTTTATTGTAGGTCGTTTTTTCACAAAAATGAAGCTACAGGTGCAAATTGTAATTTAATTAAACACGTCTTCCCGACATGTCCAATTAAAATGCAAACAAAACACTGCTTTTATGACATTGCATTGTTGATATAATGGTTCGTAAAGAATGGGTGTATAAATTCGTGAGAAAACGGGATGTGTATAATGTATCATAATTTAAATGATTTTAGCCTGATGTAGATGACGATAAAATATCTCTTTTCTTTTCGTTTGTATCAAACCTTCACCACTTTTCCAGGTGCTTTCCATCCCGCCCGTACAGATCTACGGAATTACTTAGACCATCAAATCTCTTGTCCCAACTTCCATTACCAACTTCCAGAGGAACCCGACTACACGTCCTGACGAATTGCATCTATACTGTCACCTAGCGGCCACCAAGTTTAGTAAAAAATCTCCAATAGTTTTCATTCAGGGTCAGAGACCACACAAAACAAGATTTCTATAGGTTTCACAATTACAGGTGGTGATACAGTTAACTGTTTTGCCATGTTAGCTCCTTGTCTATGCACTTAAATAACAATAATTGACCGCTGTCGATGAAAAACAAAGCAGTACGATTTTTCACAAAACAATCCGTCAAGCGTCCGTTCAAACACTATGTACAAGTTTCGTAATTATTGTTTTAGTTACTCTTTTACTGTATTTGTCAAAGTGCAGTTTTTTGCTTAGCAGAAATGTAAAAGCGCTGTTATCACCACTGAACTCTGTGAACCAAATCAAAAGTGTCCCGCCTGGAAAATTAATCTTGTCAGCCTTTTTGGCGTTATGTTTTTTAGTCTGCCAAAAAACTATAACTTTACATACATAATGTGGTGTTTCTGTAACTTTTTAAATCAAAGTTTGTTTTGTTGGTTATTTATTTGTCCAATATATGTGCGGCTATGAATGTTAAGGATATCAACTTGGCAAAAGTTTTAGGTAAACGTATTTGACTGTTTTTCTGAAAGGTAATGTTGTTTCAATATTCAGTCTGGCATTTGGATTCGGCATATCTTTGACCCACCCACACTTCCTCCACAAATTCTTAACGCGGTTTGTCTTAGTCATACGGCCCACACGCTAATTTACAAACTGCCGCCCATTTGTCGAAAGTTCAATTATAGGCAACACATCTTTTTCCTCTAATCTGGACCTGCATTGTGAAATGTGCTTAAGTGTTACACATGAAATGCTACGTTATTTGGCAAAACTTATTTCCGATATGACGACACATATTTTTCTGTTACAATGTATTTGCGACTGCTCCTGTTTATAGCCAATTACGGCCATATCTCTTTTCAAGTTTTAAACGGTATGTTGCGCCATAAAGCATCTAATTGCCACAGTTACTAGTTTTAATTGTTCTTTTTATAGCGTCATACATCATAACTTTTCCAGCGGGCAGTTGTTTTCTGTAAAACTGAACTCAATGAACGCATTTCAAAACCCAACCGAGGAAACGTTGTCTCAGAACCAATATGGAATCGTTTAGCGACGGAAAATATTTCCGACAACAAAAGTCGGCGGAAAACAGTTCAGTCGCCCCGCTCCAATACCGTTTCCCGTCCCACTTTCACTGTTTGCAATCTCGACAGAACAAACATTCCTGTGATGTTGCCCAAACTTTCAGTACGACATTATTGTATCGGGTTACACAAGGGCAAAGATACCGCGGCCAGCGTGTCGCGTGTCGCAATCAGTCGTGATTTTTTAGATCGCGCGACACAAGATTGTCGCAGTGACGTTGATCGTCACGTCAATTCCGCCTAATTTTCTCGATCTTCGATCTCAATTTAAGCATTAATACTGTGAATTTGCTGAGATTTTTGTCGCGATTGTGCATTGAAATTGTAACTGAATCTTCTATATAGTTCCCTGTAGCTATGCGTTTTTGGTGCTTGTGGTGTAAGGGAATGTTGCTGTTTGCGCGAAGTGTTTACTGCTAATAAACATGTTTTTAATTTTATAGTGAAACTTGAAGAAACATGCAAGGGTCCGCTTTGTAGCTTAATGCACAAAAGTTCATTGAGCGGAAGAAACGTTAAACAACAAGTAGATGAGAATTTACCTATCATAAAAAAAACGTGGGTAGTTCTCGCAAGCACGCTGCAGCTCGCAATCCATGCAGTTTTGCCAGAAATTGTACGCAAAATACTTACATACACCAGCTTGCGTTTTAAAACACCAATGATACTCAAATTTTCTTTGGTTAAGATATAAACTTTCGATTGGGAGATACATCGCAAAAATAATGCTTAACAATCCATCATTCTCCGGTAATTTGCTGCAGCCTGTCAGAAAAAAACCTAAGTTTGTTTATTTAACTGGATACGGCTGCAGGGTTTTGTTTACGACCTCTTACAAGAACTTCTCTTGCCAAATTTGGTCTAGTTAGAAAACTCTAGCTCAATGCTCATACTAAACCATTGGCCCAAATCACACACCATTTCGTTTGGTTTCACAATTGTCCTTTTTGTATCTGCATCGGATAAGAGTCGTAAGTTTGAGGACGCCATGAGAATCCTTTTATCGTTCACCATGTATGTAAATTTTGTTGAAGGGGTTTAAGCGAGAACAAACAGTTTGATAACGTTAAGTCTGTCGCTAATGTATATCCCCACAACGCCGAATCCGTCCGGAATGTTGATGTTATTTAAATAGGTTACACGGGTGGACGCCGCAGAATACCTGGCGGTAAAAGAGGGCAACGAAAAAGTAAGCTTACCGATATGTTTCCAACCGCGAACGTGAGGATTGCGATGCGCCGCCACGGCAAATACGGAGAGGCTTGAATACCGGTATTGCCTTTTTCGTACCGAATGAGAACCTTCATGATTGCCTGGAGTGAGGATCAATACGCAGTCGAGGTGGGGAGAGAGCAGGAGAAGCATGTGCGGGAAAATTAGATCACAAGCAAATAGTATTTTTGGGGGCAAAATGTATTTAGACGTTTGAAGTATCTGAGGCCACTCGGCTTTGGGTGACAGGAAAAGTTCTTTTAACAAGATTGAAGAAAAAGGTTCAAAAATGTTCTGTGAATAATTCATATGAGCCTGGTCCCGATCTCGAGGTTTGTGCAGAAGGGTAAAACGCGCGGCTCTTAGGCAAAGCAAACATCCGATGTTTGTACGCGGCAAAAGCCAGGTCAAATATTTACGTCAGGTGTTTATCATCGGTCTACCAAGGAAAAGGCAACAATTAGACTAGCAAGTCAAAATCAAGAGGTTACTTCTACGGTGATTTTTTTATTCTTCAGAGAGTTTTCTACATCGTANAGACAAACAACGTAATTGAGAGGGGGTGGGCATGCGCCATTGCACTGCGAGTTAATCAGTAACTTCAAATCGCTAACTTCAAACGCTTGAAAACAAAACCTTTGACCAGTGAGGTATGAGAAACGAAGATTTATTATGGGGCAGTTTTGATTTGTCTGTAGATTTGTTTGTTTGGTTTCCACGTTTTGCAGTAGGTCGGAGCTGGTTGGTGCCTGCCATTCCTAATTTTTGTAGACCTAGCGCCTTCTTTGAATTTCACAGATCAATGTCATTGTTGCCAATCCATAACGTTACAGAAGACCACTGCAGTTAGTTTTTTTGTTTTTCCCACGCTCAGACACAAACTTCTACTTCAATCTCAGGTTTTTGTCAGTTGACTTGCTTGTTTTATTCACCTGCAAATCACATGATCCCTNCGGTTTGGTGACTGTCATTCCTAATTTTTGTGGACCAAGCGCCTTTTTTGAAATTCACAGATCAATGTCATTGTTGCCAATCCATAACGTTGCAGCAGAACACCGCAGTTATTTTTTTGTTTTTCCCACGCTCAGACACAAACTTTCTACTTCAATCTCAGGGTTTGGTCAGGTGACTTACTGGTTTTATTCACCTGCAAATCACATGATCCCTTATTTGCAATGCAAGACTGCATAAACATTCTCTTAGATTGCAGCGGTGGACAAGGTTTCCATGGGGATTTGTATGTCGCCGCCAAATTAATACGTGATCAGCTGTTGTGACGCAGTCACTATTTCCGTCGGACCGCAATCCCCTAATACTCAGTTGATAAATTCTCCCATATCGCATTCTTACCCGGCATTAACCCCAGCACACAACGAAACAAACGTGTAACCATCACAATATACAACGTTGCACATCCGGAAAGGAAATGAATACACCTAAGACACGACGTAGATTGCCCGAAAATAATTGCAACCAGCAGCGAGTCCCGATCCATCATCGTTGCGCAGTGTTTTGTCAAAACTCAACCAACGACTCCACCTTTGTCGCAAAGAAGCGTTTGATTTCGCTTTCGCTTGTTTATGGATCAATTAGAGGCAACCGAACACGGCCGTTAGAAGCCACATGTTTCAACACCTCGCCGTACAATGACCTGCGCAGTCTCAAATCCGCCTGTCCGATTGTTTATAGTAACGTTTTCGCTCGAGCCAGTCGGCATGCGCCCGCGCCCAACCCACGCTACGATGGAAGGTTGCGAAACACAACGTGGAGTTTTTTTTTGAACCGATTGCTGGACGTATTTTGTAACGGCCTGTCACATTTTATGTCCCGCCAATAAAACTTGCTTTTATCACGACCACAGCTCCGATAAGACCAATGCAACGCGGGTGTAGTAAAGTGCTGATCGACAGTTTATTCCCATCTGTTGGCACCGTTCTTGCGTAGGTTCCTCGTCGCCTCGCCCTAATCAATTTACCTATTACTCCTGACAGAAGCTATTTGATGATACGCATCTAGAAAGCCCCCCAAACAAGTTAAGATTTCAAGTGTTATACCTCGAAAATGTTTCAGGCAGATTACCACTAATTTCACGCAGGCAACAAAAACCACCGTTAATCAATGCAATAGTTGATTACGAAACATTTTTTTGGAAAAGTGGGTTGTTCACTTCGTTGGTGTCGCTGCAATTACGAGTTTCACCAAATTGAAAGAAATTTCCTGAAAACGTTTTTCAAAAACTTGTACGGCTTTGGGATTAGATGGGTGGCCATTTGTTGTGCTCTCATTTCCCACTGGAAAACAACTATCTTATCTGTTTACTTTTAAATCAAAACAAAAACATCTTAAGCCCCGGGCTCAACCCTATAGAGCACGTGTGACCAAGACACACTGTTTGCCTTATAAGGATATTCTTGGTCGCGGCTATGACGCACGGCAAGGCGCTTTTGGTAATAACAAGAGCACTGCCTTCCAACAGCCGTGACGTTAGCATACGCATTCGGTCTGAAAAAAGTTTATCGCTACAAAAACAGTTTAGATGTGAGCACTTAAACAACCTTTTCATATTGGAAGCTTTCTTGTATGTTTCTGTTGTATGCCTGTAACAGCGTATTTTCCGTGTTCCGCAACCAACGTTTATTAATGCATTGGTTTTACGGACTACAGCACAAACTTTCACAGTGTGCAATGAAAACAGCTGTCAGTACATTGTTGGGTATAACCCATTAGCTAGCAACACAGTTTTTAAACAATTGCTCATGCTTTCACAATAAACTCCTTACGTTATCAGATCATCGTGCGGCTAAGCCGGCATTGGGATAAATTTAGATGCTTACACGTGGTTTTAGCAGGTCAGGTCCGTATTTTAAGTTTTTTGTTAAAGAGGCCCTTTTATTCTTTACCGATTGCAGGTTGTTTTTGCGCCGGATATTGTTTCATGCTTGTAATCTGCTCAGTGTGATATTATCCATTGTCTCAACGTGCCCTCTTTGCCAGATGCGTCATAATGCTGTAAATAGCCGATCGCCTCACCGGTAAGAGTGTTCAGCACTTGTGAATGATGGGCGCGACAGAAACGCCGGTGTAAGACAACACCGATTCAGATCACGTACAAACAAGCTCCGTGACGTCGACACGGAACTGACGAAATCGTTTTGCCGCGCTCGGGGCTGTTTTGCGCCTTTGAATCGTTACTATCTTGCTTTTCAAAACAAACGTCGAGGTTGTTTTCACAGCCTGGGTTGGAGCTGAGCGCCACAGAAAGCTGTAGTCGTGTTCGGAGAGGTCGGAGCTTGCTCGCGGCCACTCCCCCGCCCGTGTTCGCGATATAAAATTGCATCTCGTCCACTGCCGTGAAAATTGGTTTCCGGTGCCTTCGCCGAAAGACGTCCCCCCGTCAATTGCCAAACTTACATCCGACGGCGCGGGCGGGCGAAGGCCGGATCGGCCCGAACAAACAAGCAAGTCGTAACTCTGTTGCCCACAGCGGAGGTGGCATTTGCGTTTGGTCACTTCTGTGATGGCTTTACGGTGTTGTACGAGCGGCGTATCACAAAGCAAAGCTGCGTGGGCTACCACAATGAACCGCAGCGTGCGGGCGTGATATTTTCTTTGCTCGGGTAACGATTGTTTGAGCTAAAACCGCGCCGCAATCCGATTGCACGACATTCCGGGTTTAAGCCCTATAATTTCGGTCTGCCGGGGTATTGCTTGACCCGGAATTTAATACCTGACCTTTGTCAGAGAAAACTGTAGGTTGTGGCTATTACAATCTTAAACTGTTTTAAATTTTGATGATTGAACAAATTATACCGTGTCCAAAACTACTTGTTCGCTACAGTTGGCTTAACATCGTCTCAAATGAGCACGTCTGGTCCCACGTGATTTGGGAGTGATGTAGAACGGTTAAGTGCAGCGGTTCAATCGTAACCAACCAACTATTTTCTGATGTCACCATGATGTAATGCTCATCGATGTCGTAATGGGACGTTAACCGCGCGGTCAAACGCAATGGTCTCAATCCACTCGGCCCACAAAGGGCACCAAAGTAATTTGTAACCGCCCAGTGCAATCTGGCTAAAAGCTGCCACTTGCAGATGTCCTTAACTGACACAATAGAACACAAGCCGTCGAAGCCGTGGATCGTTGATCTTTACGGTGTGGTATGAAATTTGTTGCCAATCCGTCAGGACAACACACAGAAATTAGATGCGAGTTAATCTGTCAACCATGGTGGCCTCAGATCTTGCAAGGATGTGAATTTAGAAACGGTTTGGTAATCCGCAATTCGCTTAAACGTATCGTCATGGATGTCTTTCTTCATACGCCAGCGCACAGCGATCAGCTGCCTCGTAGTTGACCCCGGATTTCTTTGCGATGTTTGATGTTAGCGCTCTCACTTGGGATCGCAAATACGCTTCGCATTGTCACATACAGTGGAAAGGGATTGCACGCTACAGGGTAAATGTCAAAACTTATCGTCAAACAAGATGAAAAGTTCATGTTTACCAACGACCGCAACGTGTGCCGTTGACGCCGTATTTTAGAATTTTATAGCACATTGTCGCTGTAAAGTGGCCGCACACAACCTTAGCGAGCTATCTAATAATGTCTCGGCCAAGGTCCCACGAGATAACTCGTTGGTGGGAAATATTGCACTCTGCCTGCAGCCGTTCCACTTGTTCAGTCCTTCGTACCCTTTTCAGTTCATCATCGTAAAAGTTTGTGTCGTGCAATCAGTGCACATAGTGTGAGGTCCTGCGGTTAGCTGTTACACCAAGTCATTCAAAGTAAATTGTCAAGTTGTCGAAAGATTGTTCGCCGGCCAAAAATATCAAACGTAAGTATATCTGATGGTAGAGTCCGTGAAGGTGCAAACACAAAATCAGAAACCGCTGATCGGAATTCAATGAACATAAACCGCAGGAAAATTGGCTTTTATGACTTTTACACATACTTTTTAATCTGCTTTGAGGAGTTTGCATCAAAAGAGCTTCTCGAAAACGTTGATTAACACTGCACTCTTCGAGGGTGCGTTCCTTTTCACACAAGGTCCATTTGTTGTCACAGCTCTGTCCAGTGTGACATCAATCGCTTGAAGTACGTTCTTTACGTCAGCAAGTGTGTTCGCAGGCAGGGCCGTGCCCGCTCAAGAACAGCTTTCTCTTCATGGGACGGCACAAATTTTAGGGCCGCAAGAGTTCCCACACGCACTGCGGGCACAAGTCGCCCTATCTTTCAAAGAGGACGTCGCCAGGATTAACATTCGGCTTTTGTTGTATATTTAAGCGCATTTGCGAGATTAAACGTCGACAGTTGCCGGTGGCTGACGAATGCCGCCACGTTTTTTTTCAAATCTACCTTAGTGAAATGGGAACTGATTTCTATAGCGACCAAGTGGGTGGTCCCCTCAACCAAAAAACGATTACAGGAGATGTATTGCGGCAGACTTAAGCTAAAGGCGATTGCTGATCTCCAAAGGATTCATACTAGATTAACAGATTGCCTTGTTTGTTGGTAAACACAAGAACAGACATGTTCATGCTAAGAAGACAAATCGGTCGGTCGGGTCGGGGCTCATGAAAATCGCGTCAATCGTGCCGACCGCCTTCCCGAGAATCACCCGGCTACGCACGATTGTTATACGCATCTTATTGTGATGTAGAGCCTATTGCTTAGAAACTTACAATACACACCAAGTTTAAAGAACTTTGGTTAATTACCAACAATTTTATGACGGGTATAATTCGTGGATATTTTTATTTGGCATGTGCTATCCATGCTTTGATCGTATGCAAGTTTGGTTTATAACTTTAAATATGATGTAAAATTTGCCACTGTAGTGCCTGTTTATCAACGGTGTGGGAATATTTTTTTAAAAAATGCTTTACACGCGTGCAAATCCCTTGAATGCAATAAGCGTAAGCGTTTACTTACAATACCTAAATGCCTACATACCACAATAAACCTCTAAGTAAGCACTTAGGATCAAATTTATCTTGTTTGCATGTGGTCCAACGACGAAAACAGTACCATGCATCATTTAACTCCCTAAAATATTTTGTCATGCAGCTCAAGACTGTATTATGACATACTGGAGTCATTGGAGCCATTGCACGGCCCGTTGTGGCCGGGGGATCCGCGAAAGACGACGCCAGATCCACATTCCGGCGTCAGGGGGAGGCGAGCCCTGCGGAAAGCGGCGTCAGACCCGGGCATGTTACCATAACGACGCCAGATGTAGAAACAGCGGTGAGTAGTGTTGGTTGTGTGTGGAATGTGTGTCGAACCTTATTTCGATTTAAGCTTTTGCAACAGCGAGGGCTGTTAGCGCAATAGTAGTGTGTTGTATGTCGTGTTGCTTATCTTGAGACACATGTTGTATTTGGCGGGATGTTTGCAATAATACAGGCGCACATGGAATATAGAACTTATTTGGTGTTAACCAAAACATTTTTTTCGGTTCTACCAACTCAATATCTACTCTACGCGTGTTTATTGTTTGCGCGTCTATGTGCGATTAAACGGGGGTCGACGATTTTCGTGCACCGAAATATGCTTTTTTTTAAATTTACCAATTTTACAGCTCCACTATCAGTCGCTTATCTAGGAGTACAAGACTACATACAATGTGTTCAGTTTTGACAGCAATTGCAACAAAAAACGCCTGTTTGTCTATAATTATTTTCAGCAGAACAGTACCCCCGTTGAGCGTAGGTTTGGGCAAAGTTTCACATGTAGTTTCTCATAACACCGATCTTATGGTCAGCGGAGCGAGAAAAGACAAACGGCTGCGTGTCTGTTAAGCCAAACCGCAATTTCGCAATATCGCTGCCTAAATATACTTGCCAGGGTAAACAGATAGAGATCTCAGCAGCCGTACACAATAGTTGTGCTTTGATCTTTTCTCGTCTCTGTAAGTTGAATGGACCGGTTCTTAGACAGAACCAACTGTGTTGAGCTCCTGTAACACTGTTGTTGTTTAAAGATAGGAAGACGACTCTTACATAGCGAAATAAATCAGTCTTTTGTTTGTAAATTTGGGAACGACGATTTGTAACAAGAAAAAATCTCCGTAGACTTTAAACATCGGGTGACTTGGTCCTATTTAAATCAAACATACGCAAAGCTTTGTTTTTTTGAACATTAAAGAGTGTCAAGGAAAACCCTGTAGCCAGTTTGCGTGCTCCTGAAATAATTTAGCGAAAGTAAGTTTGAAATTTAATGTAATAACTTGACTATCTACATTTCAGAGATAGCCCAGATCCTACCAGCCTACTTGAATCGGAAACGAAACATACCGGACAAATACGAGCGCCCGAGTGAGCTGAAAAAAGTGCGAAAAAACAGGTATGGCCCCCAGAAAGAAAAATTACCTCTTGGCAGCAATCCAACGCTATCCCTAATCCATGTGAAGTGGTCACGGCCCACAAAGCCGAGCAACAAGACATCGACGGGTTTTTCGCGAAATCCCAAACGAACTTAATACGTCCGCTACGCCCGCTCCGTAAATATTGACATTTAGAACATATCGCGCTTTGAATCCGAGCCCGGGCGGGGGGAGATGTTATCATGCTCATACGTTAACGTATCTCTATCGATAATGGCCGGTCGCTGCGTTTTGTTCAAGAGTTGAAATGCGAGGCGATTCCCCGTGAGTTCTAATGTGAAAAGTTCACGGGCACTGAAAGCTTCAAACAACTTCTCCGGTAGTGTTTGCAAACAAGCAGTTCTTTGAGCGTTTGCATTAGCGCCCTATCTCTATTTCCGATAAAATTACAAGGCCCACAAGGACGGTTTTGCTGACGACCAGATTTTTTCCAATTTTGCTGTTACATAAACCTTTGGTTTTGTATGGTTCTACTTAAATAGCGTTTTGTCTTCCAAGTAATCATACAAACGACTGTTTTATGATGTTTTTGAGCCATATTTGTTATTTTGAGTGTTCTACCAAAACACTATGAAAACAAACCACGAAATGAAGACAAAATGCTTTACTTCTTTTTAACAGTTTTTGTGTTTTTTCAATTTGTTGCGGAAATTGGTTTACGTCCGATATTACAAATATTACACAATGCGATGATGTGCTTTATGTTGTACGTCGGATGAAACATTATTTCCCCAATGACTAGTATCAGTTTCAGCAACATGATCACTTGGTTTCGTTTTATGTATAGCTCTCATCAAACGATCAAGGCTCTTTGACATTTCCTGCTGTTTTCCACAGTTACTGCGTTCATTACCGGATAGTATCAATCGCTTGGTCTTGTCGCTATGCCTCCCCATATCATGTTCTTAAAGTTGGTTCCGAGGTCTGTGCGGAGTGCCACAACACAGCAATGGACAAAAAGGGATACTGTAAAGGTACGTTTACTAAACTCTTACTCTATCAAATCGAAACCCTTCCTTATCTTAATATAAACCCTAGGCGGTAAGTGAATAGGCATGCTTGTTCGAGGTCATATCCATCGGTGATCACATGAAACGCGAGATTTCTTATCGATCGTCAAACTCAGCGTTTGCCTTGACGGCATAATAAAGTACCCAGTCTTTTATCCATAAGTATGTTATCTAAAACATATCATTAGGTTCAGAACGAACGATTTAAAACTGAAAAACGTTTACTATTTCATGTGCAACTAACATCCTTTCCCCCTCTATATTGTGCTGCAGTCTGTAAGCACATTACGCAACTAAGTCTTGTAAAAACAAATTGTTACTTGTGGCTACCTAGGTTGCTCTATTTGGGGCATGATAAGAAGGCTAATTTCGATAGAACGTTTACACCGAAAACTTAGGATATTTTCTATTGTAAAGTTGCCACTGCTCAATAAATAAGCACCAACATGCCAATGATTTAAACCATAATTTGATTTTGTTCAAGGATCTCACACTGGAGTACGGAGCCGCTGGATGGCGCTGGTAGGTCGTCCATGTCATGGAACTTGGAAAAGCGAAGGCGAAATAGAAAAGGACTGCAAGTGTGGCGAACAACACGGAAAGGACTTTATATTTATCTGATGCTTAAATTGCTGTATCGCATTATTATATATTCGAGTCCATCCCTATGTCTTTTTTTACATTTGTGTGTGTGTTTCGCAAAAGGCTGAAACTACGATTAAATGGTCTGAGTGTGAGTTAATAGTTCGATGTAGTAAATGACATTTTCTGAAGATCAAAGCCTGATCGCGACAAGTTGGTAAATGCAACCAGGTAATACTCAAAGTAAAAGTAAGTAAAGTTGCAAACAGGCCACTAGGTTTCCAGGCTTGGAATGCAAAAATAAATGCATGTATTCCCAGAGGTGCTGAGCATCACGTCATCTGTTTAGCAAACCACCTATACCTACGTAGTTACATTTGATTGGCGTATTTTGTGACGTCATTTTTGCACTCCACAAAATAGACTTGGCACCCTTGCTTGCAACACTACAAGAACCTCTGGGGTAATATTCAATTCAGCTGTGTGTTTTTTGTTGAATACCCAGATTATCACACCACCGTCCCTGTAGTTGTGTTATCAGTTTTTTGCGTGAACAGCATACCTTTGCTTACTATTTCGCCTGCTACCTCTGTACGTAACTCTAGCGGATCATGTGCTGGCACGGTTCGTTGCTCTCATCCGCTTGCAACCAATAGCGAAAACATTAACACGCCGTTGCTACTAACATGCTGTATCTCTGTGTAGGATTTTACCACAGTTGTTTTGTTGGTTTGATTCGATATTTGCGTTTTATTCATTGCCGAGTGTAAATAGGTTATACTGCGAGAATCATATTTTCATTTTGAGGGCGAACATGACTGTTAGCACCAAGGCATTATTTTTACCTTAAGTCCTAATTCTGTAGCCACAAAAATTGGCAAAAGGTCTAGTTGATCAAACACGGCAACTATCTGTCTGCATTTTGAATTACTCAAATATTACGTATTTTATCTTTACATGTGTATATTCTATCGTTTGCATTATTACTATCTTGTCAGCATACGTTTTTTCTCATTATTCGCCTAAAGAATGCTGCACTGTCATTATTTACAAACTTCACGACCTTGACGATATAACAGGATGTAAACATCACGAATAAAATTGTTAGTTTTAATGACACATTAAAAAATCTTAATGACACATTAAAATGTTTTTGCAAATCAAGTTTTCTTTTCACTAACATTACTTCAAAGTTACGGTAGATAAGCGGAAGGCCTTGATGTAACCTTGTTTTTCTGATGTGTTGTTGTTGTTCTTGCGAATTGCGGAGACCGTCATTTCAAAACGTCATGTGTCATATTAAAGCATTCAATAAACAACATTGTAAAACATGTCATGGACTTTTTGAATTACGACGTTGATTTGCAAAAAAACTGAAAAATTACAGAT
Source organism: Phallusia fumigata (assembly GCA_008931825.1). Classification (NCBI taxonomy): domain Eukaryota; kingdom Metazoa; phylum Chordata; class Ascidiacea; order Phlebobranchia; family Ascidiidae; genus Phallusia; species Phallusia fumigata. The sequence goes on along the minus strand of QXVZ01022984.1, from coordinate 6,391 downwards.
AACACAGTTGAAATAACTTTGCGTAAAACACATTGCAGTCGGGAGTAGGATCGAAAAAATGAAAGCACCGAATTTTTTTGAACTCGTTTTTTTGGACAACCATTGGTTCTATTTTGGCACAATGATTACATCAGCGTAAAAATATCGATAATGTTGGAATTTTAAACTCTGTTACAACTTGTAGATCTCATCAAAGAGATCGACGAGAAAGTTATCGATTATTCCATCACTTGGTACCTTGGACAACATTCCGTAAATCGCCGCATTTCCTTCCTTGGAGTTCACGCCATGTGTCTGGAAATAAATAATTTGTCTGGAAATTTTACACCTAGTTAACAATCATAGGGTCAACATTGAAGTGCATTGCAGAAACGTTCGAGCGAGATAGCGCTGGCGAAGCCCTTTGTTCACCAAGATACCGATTTGTGTTTTGGTGAGGNCACCTAGTTAACAATCATAGGGTCAACATTGAAGTGCATTGCAGAAACGTTCGAGCGAGATAGCGCTGGCGAAGCCCTTTGTTCACCAAGATACCGATTTGTGTTTTGGTGAGGAAAAACTGATCGTTGTTTCGGTGCTACGTACTGTAGATATTCACGTTCCAAACGTGCTTGAAATGTGTAGGTAACGATTAGATACCTGTGGCGGTTAGGACTAGGTCCGAGCAGTCCAAAATATGAAGCACTTTATTCCACAATATTATTTTAAAGCTTGCCAAAGTAACGAGCACAAGGGCACTAACATTCAACAACAGTTGTGCGTCCGTTTACGCAATCACGTGATGTTCCGTGGGTAATCCAGCAACATGTTTACTGTTGTGCTTTTCGACCAATGAGGCACAGGTAAATTAGGTTCACAAGCACATTGCGGAAGCTTACGCAACCAGCCAAAGTGTTATTACAAACAAAAGCATGACACATTGTGTTACATGCAAAGCATTTCATGAGTTTCGTACCTTGACGTAATCCACGGCGTCTTTTAAATCGACCAACCACTGATCAGCACTGTTGATGTGGCCGGGAAGGATTGTGCAGTGAACTGAATCCGGGTTCCGTTGAACTTCCATTTTCCATCCTAAAGAACAANAAGCTTACGCAACCAGCCAAAGTGTTATTACAAACAAAAGCATGACACATTGTGTTACATGCAAAGCATTTCATGAGTTTCGTACCTTGACGTAATCCACGGCGTCTTTTAAATCGACCAACCACTGATCAGCACTGTTGATGTGGCCGGGAAGGATTGTGCAGTGAACTGAATCCGGGTTCCGTTGAACTTCCATTTTCCATCCTAAAGAACAAGTAACATAGAATTTGACCAAAGTCCCGATTTTTGGGCGTTTTATTTTAACAGAACAGATTTGAAGACTTTTACTGTGCGATCACAACTTTTACACATACAAAAGGATTGTAAAAGAAAAGTTATTACGTTTATTGGTCCCACCAAATTAACGTCTGAAACTATTTGGTTTCGGGCCTGTTGGTAATTTACGCTTGTAGTATGGAGCCTGTTGTATTTCGAAACCACTACTATATTTTATTTCTTTGGTGTGTTGTATTACCGACAGAGTTCTACTTTCAAAACTGGCAAGAAGGAATTGTCTGCAACAAATTTGCTCGATTTGCACTTTTAGCAAGTCAAGCGTCACGTTGCAGTTTATAAATCAATAAAAACTTGTTTAACATTTATTGCAGCAATTCCAGAACATGTTCGGCAAGACCTTTGGACAATCGCACTTGAATGTAAGGAGATACAGTTGCCTGGCCAAATCGACAATAAGCAACTTATCGAAAATCGCATGTAAACCCGCCCACAAACGCCAATTTATAAACTACACNCATAGAATTTGACTAAAGTCCCGATTTTTGGGCGTTTTGTTTTTACAGAACAGATTTGAAGACTTTTGCTGTGCGATCACAACTTTTACACATACAAGAGGATTGTAAAAGAAAAGTTATTACGTTTATTGGTCCCACCAAATTAACGTTTGAAACTAATTGGTTTCGGGCCTGTTGGTAATTTACGCTTGTAGTATGAGCGCCTGTTGTATTTCGAAACCAGTACTATATTTTATTTCTTTGGTGTGTTTTGTTACCGACAGAGTTCTACTTTCAAAACTGGCAAGAAGGAATTGTCTGCAACAAATTTGCTCGATTCGCATTTTTAGCAAGTCAAGCGTCACGTTGCAGATTATAAATCAATAAAAACTTGTTTAACATTTATTGCAGCAATTCCAGAACATGTTCTGCAAGACCTTTGGACAATCGCACTTGAATGTAAGGAGTTACAATTGCCTAGCCAAATCGACAATAAGCAACTTATCGAAAATCGCATGTAAAGCCGCCCACAAACGCCAATTTATAAACTACACTGCGAGCGAAATGTAAACTTGATTTGCACAAGGTCATTTTTTGTCCTATAATCTTTAACGGAGATTTAGGCTACCATCTTAAACCACTACACACATAAGGAAACATATCTGGTAGTTAATGATATAAGTCTGTGGCGTTCGGGTAAAACGCCAACAGCACGACGAAGCGGGTAAAGTGGAAGGCCGGCAACCTGTCGTAATTGATGAATGCTGATTAATTCCGCGCCCAACGACTGTATTGTAGATGCCTGACAGCAGTTTGTTCAGCTCAAATGACAAGCGAACGTTCTCGAAAAACAAGCAACTAGCGCTGCTAATTAGGAAATTATGACCCTACAGTATCCTGTGCTGCCGTTTGTGCATTTTCTGTGAGCTAACTGTGTGGATGCAGCAGTAAATACGCCCTGAAAATGATCGCCAATTCGTTGGGCGTTGTCAGAATCCGAAACGCGATCAAAGCGAGACCTGTAAGTTTACAAAATATAACATAGACAGATAGAACCGTAAAGAAATATAGAAAGCTAATCATTGTCTTGGAGGGAGGAAAAAGTTTTTTGAAGGTCAGATGAAGGTACGTACTTACTGTTTAAGTGTGCCCTGTTGCTAACATTTTTGCTTTGCCTTGCATTTACAGTCGGACATGCATGCAACACGAACCAGTCAGTCATGCCTTGTGATGGTTTTGTTCGGTTTACAAGTTTGCACTAGTTTCGCTCATTCCCAAAGTGCAGGTGAGTAACACGTTCGAGTATGTCACCTTAACCTTTTTGTGACCGTTTAATTACCATCAAAAACATCACACAGGATCGTCGCCTGTTTGGATTGACTCGGTTATGCTACGTCATATCCTGCGCTGGACCGCAAACAGCAGTCAACCCTACACGGTTGAATGGAAGTATTTGTACGGGTATGTGCGGGTACAACTTTCTGTTGTAATGTTTTTACACATAGACAACACGAAACGGACACAACTTGGTTAAAACCTTTGTCTCAAATCGGATCGTTTTGACAGAAACGCATGGAAATCGGTGAGAAACTGCACAAACGTATTCTCTACATCCTGTGACGTTAGCATGGCTCTCAAGGAATCCACACTAACTTATAATGTTCGACTACGCACAAGTACACACGTCATCAAAACACTGGAATTCTGTCCTGAATTTGACAGTAAGTTTCAAGGGATTTGGTATTAAATTGTGTTGTATACTACGCAATTTGCATTGAACTATTACTCAAGTTATGCTGCTAGGCCGGTGGCTTATGTTTGACGTCCACCTAGCGTTAAACGGTAAACTTTATCACTAATTCTACCTGAACAATACAACATAATCCGGAAATAATATCATGACGGTGCCAACGGGGTATGACGTTAACTTTAACTTAACAAATCAACAACGTTGGTGTAGGTTTCACATATTTTGACACATTTTCAGCTAAGTTGCTGGCCCCTAAATTTACCACTGTGCGGAAGGGTGGGGCAATATTCGTTCGACCCACTACACCAAACAACTTGGGAACGGGAAAATTCCTCAAGGATGAATTAATGACCGTCGTCTATCAGGTAAAATGTCAAAATTATTATCGCTCAAAGCATTCCTACAGCAATGCTTACTTTTTCCAGATTAAGTATTGGCCAAAGGATAGTGAATCCCAATACAATATCAGCGAAACGTCTTTGGCACATACGGAAACACATTTTAAGGTACAAGTACATTCGTGTCCAGAAAATAAAATAAAATAATCATTTAAACAAAATACGTTTTGCCTGTAATTTTCTTTCCCCACATCACTACACATTAGAAAGTTTTTTTTTGACAAGCAAAATTTGGAAATTTGCACCTACATACCTTAATATAATGTTATGACAGAGACGGTTTTTGCTTTTTTGCAAATTCACGATGTTGTTTTATGCAGGTTGCATATCAACGCGATACATACTGCGTTACTCTGCGCCTTTACGATGAACAACGCGCGTCTTATAACAAAACATTGGGACAAAGTGATTGGGGGAAAGTAAAATGTTTAGAGGGAAGCGAGTACAGGAAAGGAGGTTTCTCACACTTGGTGGCGATAGCTGTCTCCCTTTCAACACTCCTATTTATTGCATTCACCAGTTTCGTCTCATACCGAATTTGGAAAATAAGAAGAAAGTTTAAGCACAGGGATAGAACTTTTGTAAGTCGGAAGGAACCAAAACTCAGCGAGTTGTGTGGAATATTTTTTACCAGAATTTGGCACACAAAGTTTGGACTTAAAATAATCATAATTAAGAGTTTTTAATATAAGGTAATGAACTTCGCGTGTACGTTTCAACGCTTATACTATTTGTTTGTTGTCAGGTCANGATTGGGGGAAAGTAAAATGTTTAGAGGGAAGCGAGTACAGGAAAGGAGGTTTCTCACACTTGGTGGCGATAGCTGTCTCCCTTTCAACACTCCTATTTATTGCATTCACCAGTTTCGTCTCATACCGAATTTGGAAAATAAGAAGAAAGTTTAAGCACAGGGATAGAACTTTTGTAAGTCGGAAGGAACCAAAACTCAGCGAGTTGTGTGGAATATTTTTTACCAGAATTTGGCACACAAAGTTTGGACTTAAAATAATCATAATTAAGAGTTTTTAATATAAGGTAATGAACTTCGCGTGTACGTTTCAACGCTTATACTATTTGTTTGTTGTCAGGTCATGATGCTGGACAATATTTTTTCAACCGATGTCGACACCGGAACTGGAGACCTTGAAATGAAAGCGATTGCAGGACAGCGAACAACCTACCCAACTGCACCACATGACACGACTCAGATGCTTATGAACACAAGTTCTCCTTTATTGATCGACGAACCTATAGGTTGTTGTTTTTTTGCATAAAATTTGTTTTGCAAATCGGTTGGTTTATAACAGTTTGGGTGCATGTTTTATTCGTAAAAGCACAAATTTGGCAGGGGAAAAGTGAAACTCATGTGCTTTTCTGCAACGTATCATTTCGCTTAAGCCATTGTTTCAACAGTGGTTTCAGCTTGCGTATAACCTCCCCACCATTGAAGCTCAGTGACGCGCTGGTCACGAAAAAGCTTAAACCATTAATTTGAATCAACAGCTAGTAATATCTGACTCATGCGTCTTATGTGCCTATAAACAAAAACAAAATGAGTAAAACCCTCTTTAAAGAGCCCAAGTGCTAGCAAAACTGCACATTATTATGTCACATTAAACTATGCATTGCAGAACTTCGCGGCTGCACACTAGAAGAAACAGGTCACGGGGCAGGTGATGGCACGCATCTTGCACATATCGCTACCCAGCGGCGAAACCGTATCGAAAGTCGAGGATACTACAGCGCATCATCACAATACACAGCTAATTGCAGCAGCAGCCATTGCAATAGTTTCGACGAATCCGAATATTTGCCGGCTGAATTAGTATTCGCAGAAGCCGGCGTGGATGCAAATGCACTTTCGGGGCGGAAATGTGCACGCCGGTCTAGCTTTAGCGGCTTTTATGAACCGACCGAAAGTGGAGGCAACCACTTCGGCCAAAAATACATTTGCGTTCCGAAGTACGTCACAGGCGAAGGTGTCGAACTTTCTGGTACGTCGAGTTTACTTCGTTACTCGGTCAGCGAGGAATCATTTGGAAACGGGAGGCAAGCAATTAGAGAGTTCCCCGGTTTAAACCCAACCTATTCTTCTGACAACAATCGAAGTATCCCAGACTTGCTGTTCGAAGGCAAAGTTCTGTTTTAAGTTTTTGATTTATCTGTTTTATATCTATGGCCACTGTATAGCGTTATCAGCATTCACGTTGCTGTTTTTTTTTCTGTGCTTTCAAGACATTGCGGAATTGTAAAATAAACGACCAGGGGATTATAAATAAGATAATGTTGAGGGGCGTTTTGTGTTGATAACAAACAGAAAAAAAAACAGTTTTGGGTTTGTATTGATATGTTTTGCGATAATTTTAAGTTAAAGATAATTGTAAATTAATTTGTAGATTATAACAACCACAGTAGCTTTTAATACC
>QXVZ01022977.1:0-10263 GCA_008931825.1 Phallusia fumigata | reverse complement strand
AAACATTTTACACAGCAGGTGTGCACGTGTCAAATAGTTAATAATTAGAAATTCTCCTGTCAAACACATCAAAAACACCGGTTTAATATCAAAACTTTCTTCAATTCAGAACACAGTAATGTACACTGTTGATTTTTCAGTCTTGGTGCAATGAGACCACTTGCTCTCGACCAATCAGAGCGCAGAACCAACAGTGGCGTGATGTTACGTCATAATCGCGTGAACGTGAATGCGATGATGCATTGCAAGGGAAATAAGTCAACTTGTGCCTGGCAGTTTGAATTTCCTCTACACACCATTTTAAAAATTAACTAGGACAGTTTACAGTCAAATTTATTGTGCTTGCAATAATACAATTTACCCTGTACGGATAAGACTGAAAACAACAGAATAACGTGCCGTAAACAGTGCCACATTTGGAAGTTGGGCTGATCAATAAACCGAAAAAAATGGCAAAAGTTTACTGTTACGTATTTCCAAGGGTTTTATGGGCATGGAGTCGAACCGTTTAATTCGTCGTAGGCTATACCTGGTTTCTTCGTTTGGGTTGAATTTTATTTAACCCAAGCTAATGTTCGGTTCGGGCAAGGAAACAAAAAATAGATTACCTGTTTCGTTCCGGTTTAACAATGTAAATAACTTCGAACCATGTAGCGGATTTCGGACTGTTTATATGCGCACTTACCAACCATAAAGTAGCCTATAACGATTGACCTTAAGAGCAGTGATTCTAAACTTTTTTCTTGTCTATAATCCTTTGCAATTACCAACCAGTTCGCGCCATCCCGTTATTTCCGAAAAGTAATTATTGTTCTCATGTTAAGACAAATCCATTATGTTGCTGTGTGTGGGTGTAATAAAATATAATGTAACCAATCTCAATGATTCAGCATTCTCGCACCCTCTAGGAACAAATCTTTCACCATTAAGCCTGTACCGGGTAAATTTGTGCATGTGTTTTTGAGCGTCATCAAAATACCCTAACAAAGTTTGGTGAAAATTGTGCTTTATTAATTAAACAGTTATATTTACGAATTTAAAGGCAAAAGGTTTAATCGGTTCTGGTAATTTTAAACGCGGGCACGGGTTTAGTTCCAGTTTTAAGGCCCGCACTAACGAGTATCATTTGTCTGATGTTCAAAGGCGGGACTAAACACTGAACGAAGTTAACTCCAATTCACCACATACATGTTTATCAGCAAATTTGCCTATAAGCTAGGCTATAATTTATTGTGACAAAACTTGCGTAAAAAAGACAACAAAGGTAAATTTTCGATGCACACAGTACTAAAACTTCGAATATTTAAACAGCAAAGGCAGTTGTTCCATTAATTGATTTGTAAGACAAGTTTCTATTTGTGGTCTCATGGAAAAGGCTGTTTACAACATGACAGTAGCATTTCCATTAGGCTACAAGCACCACTCCAAATGTTCATTGCAGGTTTTTCTGGCGGCGTTGATCCAAAATGTTCTTGATGAAGAATTCACCGGCCTTATATGACGAGCGAACTAGAGGTCCACTTGCTGTGTAGAGAAATCCAAGACTTTCACCCACTTCTTCCCAATGCTTAAACTTGGCCGGAGTAACATATTCCGCAACCTATAATATTAAACAGAAGTAGATTGCCTTTGTTGACTAAGGGACACCAGGATGAGTAATTAAAAAAACGCCGCCAAGATGGCCGAGTGGTTAGCATGACTGCCTTGTGCACACAAGATTGTTGGTTCTAATCCCATCGGTCGCTTGTGTTTCCTTAAGCAAGAAACTTTAGCGGCATTGCTCCAATCCAGTAGAACCCGATAGGTTGACCCCAATTGAATTACCTTTCAAAAAAATGATTCAACAGAATTATCAAAAAAGGCAAGTAACTCGTCATTATCAGCATAACGCAATCACGCGTTGTTTCGAGGATAAAATGAAACAAACAGTTAAAGCACATCCCAACAATCCACATACCAACCAGTAAAAATGTTTATGGCTAAATTACAAGGTTTGGAAGTATTAGACCCACTTAGTCATAGCAATACTGTCAAACCTTAATATGTCAAATTGCCAATGTTATAAAAATTGTAAAAAAAAACCTTCATGTGGCGTTTCGTAGGTTGCATATATTGTCCCAAGGTAACACAATCAACTTCTGCATCTCTGAGATCTAAAAAAATATTTTTAAAATTAATTGTATTGAATCCCTGATTGTACTGCATCAGTCTTGCAGCTGTTTTCACTTGTGCAAGAATAACGTTATTATTGTTTTTTGTATCATGTATAGTTTTTACCTTGCATGGTCTGCATGACTTGTTCATCGGTTTCACCAAAACCCAACATGATTGAAGATTTTGTTAGGACAGATGGGTTTGAAGATTTGGCATGCTTTAAAACCATCAAGGATTGGTCGTATTTTGCTCTGGGGTCTCTTACAAGCCTAAAAGTGCCATAACCAGTGTTTTATTGTTATTATTTTTTGGAATCTTTGATTGCTGTTATTATGGTACCAGATGGGTGGTTATTTGGCAAAATATATCAATTAAGTTTAAAACATAGTAGCTATATTTATGTCATGTAGATAAAATATGCCGGGATCTACAAAAGTAGTTATGAAGTACATAGCACCATTATGAAAACAACATTTGTTATTAACTGAGCTTATCTTCACAAGATAACACTAGACAGCAAAACTATTTTCAGTCAAAAGCAGTCACTACAGTATGGTTTATAAAAAACTGTTCAGTTAACCAATAGCCAAAAACCAAAAACATGTTCTTACAAAGTAAAATCACGGACACATTCGACATTATGTGCATAGACATCCAGTCCAGAATTTGCGAGGATCGATACTGCAGTAAGGTCACCTCGGAAATCTGGCGTAAGGCATTCGACCAGAAGGTTTGGAGCGTCTTTCTTTAAATTTCTGACAGTCTCAGCGAAATGATTAGAACCCCCATCTGGCAAATCTTAATACACAACAATTGTTTTCTAACAACACTTTCCCGAGCAAAAATTCCTACAAAAGGGTTAACTTACCATCTCTGTCCACTGAAGTTAGGACAACGTAGTCTAATCCCCACTCTACAATAGCTTTTGCAGTATTTACTGGTTCATTAGGGTCTGGAGGGGGTGGCCTTCGGGCAGTTTTGACTGAACAAAAGCGACAGCCTCTCGTGCATGTGTCTCCCAGTAGCTGTAGATTTTAATCAATAAATTTAGACATCTTTTAGGTCAGAAATAAAATTAATCAGTAGTAAAATTTAGGTAGCAGATTGTTATATGTAAACCATTTCACCTTCAACTGAAATGTTAACCATGTTTTTGTAACTAATACTGCACAGCAGTAGTTCTTAATCCTACTCTTGCCCATTTTTGTTAGGACCAAATATCAACAGTTTATAGAAATTCAACTCATCCATTTTGCTGGTTTTGTCAGATTTAACATAAAACAGTGCTATTTTTTAGCTAACAGGTTTGGCTAATTACCCATCAACTACCCTCCATTGCCCACATGTGTGTAATTCCCATAAGGTTAAAAACCACTGCTGCACAGATTTCATAGGGGCACTTTTACACCAAGCCAAAACAACATTTTTTCCCGAATGATACAAAACTTAAATAGCTTTTCTCACCATTATAGTTGCTGTAGCAGTTTGGTGTTCACCACCTCCCCAACACTCTCCAATGTTTGGACATCTTGCTTCCTCACATACTGTGTGCAGGTTTAGTTTCCTTAGGTTTGACTCAATTTTTTTGTAATTTTCTCCAGCAGAAAAAGGTTTTGTTTTGAGCCAGGGTGGTAAACGCAGCCTAAAAAACATAAAAATAACATGTTTAATAGTTATGTATAAGGATGGATATACGAATTTCCTACAAATACCCTGCTTAACCACCTTAATGCATTTAATTTGCTTTTTGTCGCGGGATTCATCATTAAAATCAAAATATCCTCTAACAATTTTAGGGACATTGTAACAATTGTAGTTTAAAATACAAAACTGTAAGAATATTTTCTGTTATTAATAGACAAACGTCTTTTAATTACCTTTTCACACCCTTCTCTTTTACCAGAGTTCCTGTGTAGTTCGACCATTTGTCTTCTTCACTTACGTTGCCCAACACAAATTCTTCCAATCCTGGACCATTTGATATTGCCTGTTTTTTATCTGATCCACTTATATCACGGATGCTATCTGCATCCGAGTATACTGATGATGTAGAAAACAACTTCCTGGATACTTTAGTCTGTCTCCAATGTTGCAAAAACTTTCGCGAAACACACGACATTTTTACAAAATAAACAATTTTCTTCCAAAACGCAACCAGAAGACCTTCGTCAGGTTACGTAAAATGACTCATCAAAACATTCGCATAGATATCACAAGCAAATAAGATAATAAACTATGATAATGCTTTAATTTCATAATTTGTTTACAACTAGCCCGCAACATTACCAAACTATTGTTTATTCCAAAGTAATTAGCGCAACCGCCTTGTTCTTACAAAGTCGTGGGTTTAAATCCCGTCTCGTTGGAAAAATATTTCCAGCAGTAGCTTAGCCTACTTCAATGTAGAATTTCGATTTTTTTTTTGGGGGGGGGGGGTGCATGGCCCCTCGTTGTCGACTCTAATCCTGTCTCGGTCTTGCAAAAAACTTAAGCAGCATTGCTCCAACCCAGTGGACTAGTGGGTTGACACAAAACAAAAGCCACATTTAATAAGATAGCCAGATCTCTGTTTCAAGTTGCATTAAAAACACAATTTCATCATGATTCACAACAAAAACAGAACACCATCTGTTTTTCAATTTCACGATTTAATGGTTTCGTACAAAACAGCTTGAGCATTTTTTTGAAGACAAAACTTAACAGGAAGCAAAAACAATCAAATTTTTAAAATACTCCAAGTGACTGACTGTATTGGTGTAGTTAACTTGGCTTATGCTTTACTTTATATGACTAGTTTTTGATCAGAGGAAGATTGTGACCACACGAGTGATTCAACAATCACTTAAGTTATTTTTGATCAAATCCAAATCAATAAAACTTAGTCGAAAAGTGCATTTGCATTAAATCATAAAAAAACAAAACAGCTCTTGTTAAATCGCAGTTGATCTTGCTTTTTTCAATTGTTCAATCAAATCTGGCTTCCAAAAAAACTTATCTTGAGTTTGTGTTTGAATCGAGTTTGACCCTAATTTCTCGGTTTGTACAGCAAAATCTGTGGCTGTTGATATTTCAGTTTGTGTTGTTGCTTCACTGCTTTCAGGCTTTTTCCCTTGCTTCTTTGCCACCAAAGAATATCCGGCAATCTGTAATTATTGAAACAACATTATAGCACTAATTTGATTTTGTTTGGAAACAGGTTTATTTGGGATTGCTTAAAAACATATATACCGGAGAAAATTTTTCTTTTGCAGCAAATATTTAAAAGAAACAGGTGATTTACAAACCTCAATTGTTGATTCTATGCAAGTATTAGGTTCATAAAATGTATTGAACGACACAAACGATTTTAGTTGCTTGAGAACATGGTCTTCTACCTGAAAATAAAGCGCATTTTCACAGATCCAATTTATTCGCATCTACAAAACTTAAAAAGTGTTGTTTGTTACCTTTTCCTGTTCAGAAGCGTTGAGGTATTTTTTTGTTATATCAGTTTCACTGTTGGAGGTGGATGCATCATCGTTTTTTTGTGCAGACTGACACATCGGAGCAAACCTAGTTGGCACAGCACCACTTTTTAAGATCAACGATCTGTAAACCTTTCCCTCTTTATCAATTCTTTTCTTTTTTGTGTAGCACTTTTCACTAAAATGCCTGTTACACAATTTTGAGTTTTTTTTAAGATCACTCTTGTCAATGCCACTTTGTGTAAGCCATTGTTCTAACAGTTTTTCATTGTTGTGTGGAAAATTGTGATATACGATTCCATTTCCAAAATGTTTTTTAATTCGTTGATCGTCACATCCAGGTGCCAAACAGGAACATCCTTTAAAATAATGCTTTATTTTTCTTTGCGTTGAAGGCTTTGCTACCATTTCTGAAGTGTTCTGTGTATAAAAGACATACAGATAAGTAAGTTAATCCTAAAATCAGTCGATAAGTAATTTACCACCTAGGGATGTTCAAAGTAAAATATCGAATCAAAAAAATCCAAAGCTTTGCCTGCAGTTTGTGTTGATGCAAGTGGAATTTACAGATGCATCAGTGCCAATACAACACTATTTGTTTTTTAAAGCTAATGCTCAACCTCATGTTCAATATGACATCATTGTTTAGACAATGAAAGGGAAATCACTCTCAGTTAAATGCAATTAAATTCAGTTGCAAATATGTGTGTCATTCTGCCAAAATAAATATAAGACTTGGATATGATACTCTGAACTGAAACAACTTTGCTAGAATAGTCAGTTATTCTGTTTTGAACATCCCTGGCACCACCCTGTACCTAAAGCATAATGAAGCTTTTAAATACTATGTATGGTTAAATCAAGCTCTGATATAACAGTCTGAAATACAGTTCGAAATTGAATTCAGATATCACGCTGTTTAAGTATAATTTCTAATTAGCCGGCCTAAATTAAAATAATGTAAGATACCAGTTTCAACACATCTGTCAGTGGCATACATTTACCTTATTGCGCTTTCGACATGCTTTTTTAGGGGGTGCCTCTTTTTGCTTGCGATGTGGTACTTTCTGAAATTGTGACATCTCCGTTAGGCTAAAGGCATGTGCATCTAAAGGGTCAGGATTTTTTTCTGTGGGCTGACCGTCCACAAAATGTTTAGAACAGATATAAGAGTTTTTGGTGACATTAGCGATTCCAAATCCATCCCTTCCACAGGCGGCAACCCATACTTTGCACCGCTCTGGTTGACTTTTTGGCTTCGGAACTGCAAAAAATCGAACACCATTCATATCCTCACGAGGTCTCTGTCCTGCAGGTCCATATTTGGAATTGCTGTTGCATAAACCCCACGAACAGTTTTTGGGCATTTTGATACTGAGTAGTTAAAGTGATTTGATCACTTTGTTGCCAAATATTTTTCTGTTTATAAACTTAAATAAGTGACTGTTAATTTATTTCATTCATTCATTCATTTAATTTACGTTTGTTCTTAACAATGGATCAGAAAAGTAGAAATTTTCTCAGCATCTTTAAACCTAAAACACAAAAACATGAACATCCTTATCCAACACCTAAAAGTTGAACGTGATGCAGAATTGCTGTCACATAATGATTGACATGAATAATTGCATTGGCAATAAAATTTGTTTTGGTACATTTTTAAAAAAATATCCGCCTGTGTATTTTGTGCCTCAATTCGACGATGGTCAATCACTAAGCGGCAATAATATTAAGCGCTTTCTCGAAGAAAGAAACTATTCAAAATTATTAAAACCAAATTGTAAGGGTTTGAGATTTTAGTTCAAGCAATAAGGCCACACGAAAGTGACGTCACACGTAAATATTGACACACTCCAATCCAATGAGGGGACAGAGAAGAGTGGTTTTGCTCAAAATGCACAAAAGCACACACCAAGTTAAAAATTGCACGCACTTTTAAATAGACTGCCAATTCACCAGGTGTGAGCAAAAAATGAATTTTCGAATCATCATTTTAACATTTTAAGTTTTTTTTTACTCTAAAGCTCCATACCAAGGTTCACTACCTGGAGTTAAGAAAATTATTTGCAGCTATAGAAGTCAAATGGAAAGGGAAACTTGTTGAGCGTTGACAGATTCATACATAATGCAAAGGTTAGTGTTATTGGTACAGCAAGAAATAAGCGGAGACAATTTTTCTTAGCACACTTCGCAAAACAATGTTTTGAAATTATTCCAGTCTTTCCACTTGCCTTAACAGCTGTGAAACGTAACTTACACTCAGCAAGTTCTTTTTCACCTCGAGTTACACGATCGTTAGCTTCGAAGTCCTATCTAGGTCGTCACCCACACCGCATGAACCTGAGTACTCCAACAACTTTCAGTGCAAATAAGGAATTTTCGACGACAACCCAAGGCTAGATATTTCAACGCTAGAATGTTTAAAATCCTTAGTTGCGCTGTAGTTGGCGGTAGCAGTGATGTTAATCAAAATTTAAGGAAAGTTTTCTCATTTCAATAACAACAGGGTTCTTTCACTGTCGTAGTCTTCGGAAGTAAATGCCAACAACCGGTTTTTAGGACCGAACAATTCAAAGAACCGGTTTCAGTAAACCGGTACGAACCTTTGTACAGACGTATACCTTTTGACCTGGATAGAGGACGTCGAAATAAACCCTCGAGTTGAGTTCAGTTTATTTCGCTTGATGAAAGAAATCATAGCGACACAATACCACTATACTGTAACAATCACCAAGCCGGAGATGCGATGCGAAAGGTTGACTCGTTATGTTTTTTATGTGACGGGGACTCACATCGAATTGTGAGTTTGGCGCGTTGGAGGACCGCTACTGCGGAGAAAAGGACAACGTACAACATACACGTAACTTGTAACACAATTGTCATTGTTAATTGCATTGCCCGGTTTCTAAATTTTGACACTATAGTGACTCTTACACCGAATCCCCCCCCCTGGCTTGGACTAATTAATCATGATTTAATGTGTTTGTTCGAAATGGTTTTCCTATAATGGTTTCAGAATGTGTAGTCGGCCATTTCTCTGTGTGGGAAAGCGTATTCGTGCCTGGACATGATGGAGTTCCACAAACAATTACAAACGAATCTGATACACATGAAATGTGAGAAGTTTAACAGCTATAGGCCTACAGCAGAAAAGCAGAGGTCACTCGCACTGTCAGTGGAAACAGAGCAACTGGAAAATATATAGGCAGAAAACAATCAAAACAGTGGCAAATACGCTACGTTGGATATAGAAGAACCTAAAAATGCCTATTGAAAGAAGAGTATGTTGCATCTATGTTATTTTCTGTTATCATTTTTTAAATTTTTGTTTGTTGGCAAAGGAATTTAGTGTTAGTTCAAATACCCTTGAGGGTGAATTTGGGTTTTACAAAAGTGTTGCAAAAATGGCATTTTTATAAAATCTGTAGTGGTTAAACTGTTGTGTACTGAGTGTCGAATGGAAACTGTTGTGAGCAAATTTGGTTTAACTGGAACTGATCCGCTATGTTTAAAAAGCAGGTCAAACCCGAACCACAAACAAAAAACGAGTTGGTTAATAATTTTGGGGGCCATTTTCTCGCACTGAAATTTTGATAAGTGCACCGAAACGATTCGAAGATTCGAAGCCCGTTAACAACTTAAAAGCTTGTTAAACTTGCCAAAGCAAAGCTGAACTTCGTTATTAATAGGGAAGCGTAACAAATAAATATTGTATGTGTGTAATAATTGTCTTAAATCAGAACTAAACCTGAACCCCTATACTTATATACTTTAATGATGAAATTTCTCGATTCCTCATTTGCTTGTGCTGTACACCTAAATGTTGGTGTATTTATTAAGCAAACCGCAAAGTTAGCAACAAATTTACCAAGCTTTACTTTGTCACCCCCGCAGATAAATCTTTGCTTTGATTACAGTAAAAAAAACGATTCTTGTCACGGAAAACTTATTGATGTACCTATGGAGGGAAAGAATGTATGTATGTAGCAACAGTTGAGAAAACTGAGCGTTTGGAAATTTACTTGCGATTGTGTTCGTAAAAAATTCTCGTAGTTTTTTTTTCAACAAAAAAAATCTAAGCGAAAATACTTCGTCTTTGCTTTAGGCTACCCAGTTTTTATCTCGATTTTATTAAGATGCGTAACAATACAGGTATTAAATTAATAAAGTTTTAGTTTGTCACCTATCTGGAAAAACAAAAATAGATGTAAATAACTTCATATTTACGCTAAAGGGTTTCGTACATATTGTTCAGAGATTCGACACAATGAATGGACATGACATATTGCCTATAACCTGTTAGTTTCCAATGAAACGAGATATTTTAGTCAACCTACAAAAACACACAGTGTTGACTTTTTTATTGTTAAGAAGTTTTGTATTTTGTGCAGAGCTTCGACATTACTGACTGTGAGGGAAGTGTCATACTTTCTAAATTAGAGGAACTGGTTAAAGGACCCAATTGGAACAACGACTTTGTATTTGATTTTTATGTTCATTCAAACAAAATGCCTCTAAAGGTGTTTAGCATTTCACCAAACCCAACACCAAATCAACCCCGAAACGGATACGTCAACTTTCCCGGGTTGGTTTCTCAAATACACGACAACATTTAAAAAAAGAGTATTACGTTACGGCACTGGAC
>QXVZ01022968.1:0-10347 GCA_008931825.1 Phallusia fumigata | reverse complement strand
CCTTTTGAGTGTTAAATTAACACTTTCTTTCTACCAGCTTCTTTGGTTTTTCAGTTTTCCTACACAGTTTATTATTTGAAATCGTCGGATAATCAGATTGTGCAGAATTAAAAAAAAACTTTCGTTGGTTTACCATACATGTTCACTAAAAAAGGCCCAGTTACTATATACCTCGGTACCTGAACAGCTTTACCTAACCTGAGGTAAATTTGCTTTTTGTTGAAGTTCATGCGGAAAAATCTTACAAAAGACGAAATATAGAAAAGTTGGGATTATAAGTCAACAGTAATGTTCAATTGCCTGGCTGTTACACCTAAAATCGGTACCAATAAGCCGTTGCCTTGTGGTTAGTTGGCTATTTTTGTCATTGAAAACAATCCCATGACCGCTGAGTACTTTGGGGACAGACTTAATAACTGAATAGGTAAAAGTACATAAAATGCCATTTTAAAAGTACAAAAATGAGTATGAGTAATAATACGCATATACGTTTTAAAATATTTGACATAAATGACAATTCCCACCTTCAGCGCAATGGAAAGCGACATGTACAGGCAGGATTACCATCTGAAAATCTTGCCAACAAATTTCGTTCTCGCACTTTTGCAGGCAATTCATCAGAGTCGCAAGTCACGTCAAAGTGCGTTGGGTTGCACGTCACCGAGCAAATTCGGTCATCTGCGAACGTGATCACATTAAGTAAAAGAAGAGAGAAGGCAAATATAGGTAATCTTGTTAAAACTACAATGAGTAGCAAATTCGTGTTTTTACCTGACATCATGCAAATGTAACACTTGAGACTAAAAACCAAGAAAAACACAAATTTACTTTTGCGCCACTGACAGCGTCCTCCTTGATAATTGCTGGGACACGAACACACGTAACTGTCACCACGTGTTGAACAAGATCCTCCGTTGCGACAAGGCTGAAAACATTTTGGGAATTTAATCTAAATGCTAATTCCAAATATCATTGCAACATGACTGCATTTTGCTCGCAAGGTTGTGGGTTCTAATCCGGTCTCGGCTCTTGTGTTTTCTGAGCAGAAATTCGAACCTATTCCTTGAATGACGGAGAATTGTCCAAATTGAAGTCACCTACTTAAAAAGACCAAAAAATCAAGTAAAAATGATTTACTGGAACTGCAATGAGGCAGGTATAATATGAGATAGATGTCTTAAGCTTTTTAGTGCGTAAAGAGAAACAGACTTAAATTAACTCCTTCAGGAATAACCTTTTAAGAAAACCTAAAGAGATTGTCACTACTTTGGTCAGGATTAATAGATAGAATAAGGAAATGATGTGACTAAAATACACCTAAAATAATGAGATGCATTAAAATGTCGTAATTTCGTGTGATTTAACAATCATAAACAACAAAGAAAACGCTATTGGAAGTGAAAAAATAGTACAACCCGTTGAAACCTTGCCTAGTTTATAAGATACACAGACCGTATATCCCTACAACAAAAACTTTCCTTCGGCAAAAAATCAACAAACAAAATGCACATGCAATAAAAACAAGGTAGGTACCGATGAAGAACAGGGATTGAAAAATTGACATCTTAATCCCGATCTTCCGTAGGTACATCCGGAACAAGAATATCCCTTGTAATGGTCATGACAAATTCCTCCATAACATGGATTTGACAACGTCAAGCATTCGTTGACAAGGTCTGAGCAAGCAACACCAGCATTTAGGAGAACAAGACACGGACATGAAATAAAAACACAACTGCCCGTTAGCTTGTGACATCATCGGGTGATTTATTGGAATTGTCAGTGTGCAAAATTCTCCCAAAGCGTAACAGTAGCTAATTTTCAGAAATCCTGCAAGGGCGCAACAGGTAGGTCTTACGTTTTTTATCAAAGCATAAAAGCTGACCTTCCACATAGCACACGGACTAAATGTTGACATTGAAATGCAAAAGCACATGTAATTCGCGTTCTGTTTTCTACCAATAATCCAAGGCAGTGGTTCTCAACCTTTTTTAGTGTGAGAGCCAAATTACAACCTTTCGTTTGCAAAGCGCCACATGAAAACGTTTATCTCAGACAATAAACTCTTGCGAAATTACACCTGAAGAAATTGTTACCATTGTAACATATTAGTGATAAATTGCATCGAAAATAACGACATGAAATGTGGTAAGGTATATTTTAAGCGAGAAAAAGTAAGTTGTATGACAAGTGGTCTTGCGGTTTTCGGCCGCTGTATCAGTACAAGTGTTAAAAACTATCCACATCAGTTTAATGAAAGCCACAGGGATAATTTGGAGCCGCGGTTGAAAACCAATGGTCTAAATATTGAAAAAAAAAAATCATACCCTCTCTCATCAGACAAGAAGTAGTATATTTCGGAACTGTTTTGCTGCATTGACAGGACGCCCTGCCAAAATAGTTTTGAAGAACACAGTCGCGTCCACTTGATTCACAATTCTGAAAAAGTTATTGCAAATAAATAAAAAAATAAAAAAAATAAATAAATAAATAAATAATAATGACACAACTTTATGACCATATCTACCAGCCGTGTAAGTTTCATCAAAATCTAACAAACATTTTATACCAAAAGTGCGCAGACAGACCTACAGGAGAGAAAAAGAAAAAAAATACAAACTGAAAACAATATGCATTCCCTTGTGGGAATGGGATTCATAACACTGATGCATTAAAAGTGGGGATAATGAGTTTTGAACTGCTGGCTGCTGCTGTAATTTTAGCCACTTGGGCATTTTTCGCTGTATTTGACATACCGTGTTCGACCGACAATAAATATCGCATCGTTTGCCACTGTAACTACTACGACATTGGCAGTAAGAGCTGCTCCCCTTCGCAACACATGTTCCACCGTTGTTGCAAGTCCTGTTCAAACATGGATCGGGAATATTGCATTCTTCCCCGATGTAGCCTGTAACATGTTAACATGGTCGAAAGGAAGTAACATGTTAACCTGGTGTTTTTGACGATAACCTTCCAAGGCATAAGGCAAATGTCTTCAGAACAGCTAGTTGAATGAGAACACTTATGCAACTGATACCAAGTGGTTTGTAAAACAACACTTCTCGTGTTTGAAATACAAGACAATGGAGTATTTTATCTTTACGTCGCTCGCATCTTGTTTAATCTTGACCCTGTTCCATTACTTTATGACGCCCTCAATTGCGTCACATTTTGCTTTTCGTCTTACGTGTTCATACCGCACGGTTTTAACCTTCTGAACTTTATGCACTGATGATGACAACAGCGATTGTTGAAACTTATTGCATACGAGCTCCCCGTTAATTATATTGTAAATTAGGCTACACTAAATTAGTAGTTTTAACTCAATAGGTGATTATCCTACGGGTTGAGTTTTTTTACATTAGAGCAGAACATACGAACTAACAATTGTGTGTTATCAGTTACAAACGTTTCGACGAGCGCTGCTGTCATCTCCCTGAGGTCGAAACGTTTGAAGTAAAGATTATTTCAACCTACCACGGGAACAGACGCAGGTGAAGGTGTTTCTTTCGGAAATGCAAGTTCCAGTTAAACCACATGGGTTGCTGTGACAGAAATCGACATGCTGACATCTCGATCCCAGGTAACCAGGAGTACAATTGCACGAACGACTGTGGATGTCACGTTAAAAAAATGTTAGAACTGTGATTGGTTTAGCTGTTCACAATAGTTGGTAGCAGTTTTATTTACTTTTATTCATGTAGAGTCCAACAGTAAAAACAGCTTCATTGCCGTTTTTAGCGTTTTTACATTAGGTGAGGGTGGTAGTATGTAAGCGGGTTGACCCAGACAGTCAAAAAGCATCAAGCCAAACAAGGCAAATTGTAAGATTTACAGAACCTTACAATTCTTCAATATAACAGTAATTTGGCTACACTAGCCTAAACGGCCAATGTCCTGAAACCTGCTGCACTGATGAGACTATACAGGTCGAAACAGTGTGCACTGTCTGCAGTTTACAATTCTTAATGTAGTGTTGAGAATATCTAGCTTTGCATGTCTGGTACGAATAAGCGTATATATATAGCAAGGGTAAATTCACAACATGGGTGGGAGTAATGTGTTGCCAAAGACTTGGTGTGCGAACAAGGTATACGTTTGGAAAAATGTGTCTGTTTTAAGACATGCGATCATCAACCTTTAACGTTGGAGTATTGCCAACTAGTCTAGATAGGCCTGACACGCGGACGACTTTGTTAACAGATCCTACACGCTGCCCAAACCAAGCAACTATTTTACAAACCCAGTTGCTTCGTTCTCGAAACAAAGGCCTCCATTTAGACAGGGATCAAAAATCTGACAAAGACCGGACTGTGGTTCCAAAGTCTGCGATCCATTCACGGGAGCATCTTCTTCTAACGGCGCTCCTGAAAATAGAAAATAGCCACACGGGTACATTAAAAATATTAAAACCTGTTACAAAATGTAACACGGTATCAATAGCGCGAAGCATAAAGGGAACACAACCCGTCACTCGTTGCGTTGCATGCTTTTTAAGTTGAATGTTGCGTTTTAACATTTTTGACTTCGACTTGATGGTAATGGTTCTTGTGCGTCCATTTCTATAAGGTGACGCATTTCAGGCATGTTAAGCGCAGCAGTGTGTCAATTGTGATCGAGCGGGGATTGGCAAACGTCTATTTTTGTTAGCACCTAACACACTTCTCTACTACGGTTAAAATTGCATCTATTAGGGGAGTTTTCAGTTTCTTACCTTCCACTGAGGGCGTGGTTACAAAAACCACCAAAACGCAAATAAACGAAAATCTGCTGNCACACTTCTCTGCTACGGTAAAAATTGCATCTATTATAGGGGAGTTTTCTGTTTCTTACCTTCCACTGAGGGTGTGGTTACAAAAACAACCAAAACGCAAATAAACGAAAATCTGCTGTACTTCGACATGAATCAAGTAATATCTGAACAATTACACTGCACGAAACAAAAAATTCCACATTTGCCAGCGCGCTTTTGCAAAAGCACAACAACAGGTAACTAATAAAATTATGCAAAAAACGAAAATTCATGCGTTTTTATATTGCCGAGATGCTTTTTCAAGACCCACAAATTTCGCCCAACGACGAAACAAAATGTACCCACTCTGTCCCCTTTGGTTTCCCAACACACTTGCACAGACTTTTACTAATTTGACTTTCTAAGCCCTTTTCCACGCATAATATACCGACTCAGTGTACCTTCTTTTTCGACCGACGAGTATTTCTCGGACATGTGATAAACAAAATGACGTCAAGCAAGTAGCCGCATAGTCGAATGCAAATAATTGTAGCGCTCGTTAAATGCCCACACTGGTTGATTAAGCTGTATCCATGGACAGTTTGTCTAACATGCCATGGTGATGCAAAAATTGCTGTGTTTTGCCCTTTGAGACCCAGCAGTTACCCCACTAGCCCCCTAAAATGCGTAAAATTATTAAAAACATCAAAACTGGAAGAAACTTGGACAGTATGCTGGGGGCTTTACAAAATGGGGGACCACACACATATTTCCAATTGTCCATGGGCCTATGTCCAAATAAACACAGGTTGAACGTTCAAACACACAAATTGATACACCACAATGACATATATTCACACACCGTTCATGCCTATCAGTTCAAAAACAGCAGTCAATGCATCACAATAGCCTGTCCAAGTTTCATGCAATTTGGACATCGTTAAAAAAATGACTCGAGGAAGCTACACAACAATCTCAGCTTTGAGCTTTCAGGTCAACAAGCTAGGTACATACCACCATTTCTCAATTTCCAATGAACATTTCATGTCAATATTGGACAAACTGCAGAGTAAGAAAAGGGAAACAACATGCTTGCTGCAGAATGACGACAAAAAAATGATTAAAGGGACAATACTTGCACCACACCTAAAGAGAAGTTAGGTAGTATGCCCCAAATGCATTTGAAATATGAGAGGACGAGACATAGAATAGACAACAAGATCACCAGTTTAACACTATTAGAGGACTGTTTGGGCAAGAATTTGGCCTTATGGTCTGAAACTGGTAAGCCTGTCCAAGTAACATCAAAAGTGTTGTACGCTCAAACTAAGTTTCAAAAATTTCATGTGGTGGCGGGCAATTTCCATTGTTAAAAAATCTTTTGGAGGGCAATCAGGGCAGTTATCAAACAACTATAAACAAAATTGACAAACTGTCTATTTAAGTGACCTCCTGGGCTGCAAACAAAACTGACATACCAACATGACCGATCCACAATCTGCTAAAATTTCATTGACCAACATAAGTCTGGGTTATAAACATAACATTTGGTTTTCACAGTACTAGATGCCGACACACAGTCAGCACATAAATATCATCTTCAAAAAGGGGACGCATAGTTAAACTAGAAGAGTGGCTTTCACCGTATTGCCATTCCAAATATATACACTATCATCCAATTCATAACAGATATATATTTACCATGTTATTTTACTTTGATGGTATAATTGTATAGGTTTTTGATGGCATGATTGTTTCTGCAGGCAGAAATGGGTCCGCATGCAAAGTTAAAGAATATGCATTGATCTAGATTTGGGTTTTTAAATTATTTTATTTTTTGTAGTGAGCAAATTATATCAAGTGCAAGATACATGTAGTTTTTGGGACTTTTGATTAGAGTGGCTTTACCAATAAAAGTAGTCAATATTTTAGTTCATTCCACCTTTATTTCACATTAGTTAATCATTACTCATCATTGCCTTGCAGAAAAAGGATCCAATTGCAACCCAAATCGCCTGTGACAGCACAATATACAATATCTTTATAAGACCAAAACTTTAGGTGACTTACTTTGTTAAATATTGCAGTTTTAAAAATTTGATAAAGAACTGATAAGGAAAGAGGTTAAGAAACACTGAGCTATCACATACAAAAATACTCGAAAATCTAACACTTTCTTGACCAAACAGTGCAAACAAATTGGCACCAGACAAAAAGAATAATATTTATGACAAAAACTTGCAATTGAGATATAAAGTGCCTAAGGCCTTAAAAAAGTGAGTCCCAAAAGGCAAATGTACATATATATATGAATATATATGTGCTGGTATATATTCAACAAACAATGTACATACTTTTACTTTAATCCACTTCATCAGAATAAAGCTCCATGTCCATATAATTCCATTTTCTAAGGTAATGTATAGAAGTGCATTGGCAAAGTCAAAGGTGAATGGTAGGTAAATGGTGCTATTTTTTCTTTTGACTGTAAAAAAATCACATATTTATATGCAATACAAAAAAAAAAAAAGAGGTGAGCAAACTTTTTGACTAATGGGCAAGCTTTTTTTCAATTTTACAGGCTGACTGTGCGAGTGTGAAGCCACAAATTTTATTACCAAAATTTTGACAATAGCTAAGTGTGTTATAACAACAGACTTAAGTGAAAGTAACATAACTAAATTTATCCAATATAATAGTAAGCATTTTGCAACTGTTTACAGCTGGATGCAGGCATCAGCCAGCAATCAAGTAGTTAGCGCTTGTATTAAAACAGTTTACGTAACTGTTTTGATGGACTTGAACTTGTGCAATGTAGTCAAATTTGGACTTGAACAAACACATGTACAAGAACAATGTCCTGGTGTCAACAATGAATATTGATTTTTTTAGCATTTAGAATTGTATAAAGTGGTGAACTAAGATCAAGTGACATGTTAGCATGGGTGAAATAAATGACATCAGGTTGTAATGCAAATGGATTTGACCAAGTGAAAGTTATAGTAACAGAACATTAAGTTGTTTACCAGACATTCCCCATTCTAGTTTGGGTGATTATGTAATTACCAACACACAAATAGTAAAGTGCAAAATTCTAAAATTGATACTTAAAGAACTACAAATCAGTCATTTGTTCACAATGCCTTGGTCACACAAGATTCTTTTACGTCATCTGGAACTACTCTTCTTGTGTTTTTTGGGATTGACAAAAAGTGAAGACACATTTTATTTTTCATTTTGTCTGTTTTCTAATTAAATGTCATTTGTAACGTTTTACTGAATATAATGCAATATATTGGCATTCTACTGAATGAATTGACATTGTTGTCACATCCGATACTTCGCTGTTTAAAAGAGACTAATAGAAAACACATCCAGTTACTTGTCACTAATAACTAGTCATAGCAGAAGGCACTGAGCCATCTTTGACTGCTTAAACTCAGTGATTGTCAGCAAGAGCAAGCACATGTTATCACATTTGCAAAAAAAAAGAAAAATGTTGGAATGGTAGCGTTATTCAATGGGATATAAACAAGCCCTAGGTAAATGAGCAGTAAATTGGGTTAATGGACTGGTACATAATATCAGGTCAGAATAGGTTTAGCAGAGCGATTTTGCATGCAGGCCATAGGTTGCATCTGTAGTGCCATTCACAGTGACAATTAAGGCAGACTAATTGCGCCTGCTCATTTACATATTGTTTAGATAAAATAATATCGGTTCCAATTACCTTATAAAAACCGCAAATTTGGATTTAAATCTGCCTGGATTCAAACGCTTTAGGACTCGATATTCTATTTTGAACATCCCTACTGACACCAGCCGCTGAGCTGCTTGGGTCATGTCATTTGTTTGAGGCTGCAAAGGTATTTATGAATTAAGTTTAAACTTCTATTTCAAAAAAAATAGTGCCCTGAATATCTATGTTTTAAACGTGTACGAGTAAAGCAGATATACTTTGCTGATATGTTGAAAAGAGCCTATCTCAAAAGAAAAACCAGACAAAGAGCTGAATGACGATAGTTCACAGTTGGTTCACACTGCCATTGCAAGTCTACCAGTTACCTCAAAGAAATATACAGAAATTTTACCTCAAAGAAAATAACAGAATAATACAAAACGAACATTTACCTGACAAACTTTATTTCTTTGGAGGTGACCACAGTGTCAATATACTTAACAACTACACAGAACTTTGTTAGCTATGTAAATGAAATTAGTGAAAGCATAATCTGAAGTAAAACATTTTCGAAGAAAAAAAACACACATTTTGCAAAATAGAGAATGACAAAATTAAAATTCGAGTCATAGAGAACTAAGTTCCAAAGTATTTTCCATTTTTGTATTGCTTCTGCCACATCCTGATATATGATTGGAATGCAAAAAGAAATATTTTTTGCAGCAAAGTGCATCAACATTTTACTCAATCATCCTTAGTTATACTCTAAACCAGTGGCTCTTAACCCTGAAGTCCTGGTGACCCCTTTTTGATGCTGAAAAAGTATTCTCGAACCCTCAAAAACTTTTCTAATGCGCTAAGCAAAACGTCATTAACAGGCAAGCTATGAGATAAAACCAATGTATCATATGATGCAAAGCTGTGTTTTATATATCAATTTATCTATTTTACATAACAATGGTGGTCTCATGTCACAATATGATGTTGTTTGCCATTTAAAAAGACTGTAATTAATTACCCTGTTTCCAGGCCTATTGTTAAATAAGATTTTTTTGCTAAATTGTTATTAATCTAATAACGAGCATAATTAGAATTTCCTGAAATAGTTGAGAACCACTGCTCTAAAAGCTTTGAAAATTTCACTTGTTGATATTCTGCATCACTGCTACCAAAGTTGGTGACTGACACTACAAAAAGTTAGCCGATGTACACAAGGAAACTGTTTTTTTGTTTTTACAGAAGACAGAGAATCAACTACTGTCCTCGTATAAGGTATTTTCTAGTGTGAATTTTTTGTGAATATTATTACAAAAACATTTTATTTGCATAATAGGCTACCTGAAAACATTTGTAAACTGTTTATAGCTGATGTTTAGTAAGATCCAACACATACCATACCGTTATGTTCCTCGTTTTTGTATTACAAGTTGTTTAGTTGTATGGCTCGTGTTAACAGATCTTATGGCTAGCAAACAAATATAACATTGAATCTTTGGATGTCTGATA
Organism: Phallusia fumigata; assembly: GCA_008931825.1. Taxonomy (NCBI): domain Eukaryota; kingdom Metazoa; phylum Chordata; class Ascidiacea; order Phlebobranchia; family Ascidiidae; genus Phallusia; species Phallusia fumigata. The sequence continues at coordinate 427 of QXVZ01022968.1, read as the reverse complement.
TTACTAATCTATTTTAAGAATTGTAAGACCTAGGATGTAATAAAATGCGCAAATTAAATCCATCCCCTTTTAAAAATCCACAGGAGTTTTAATTTTTTATTTAGTATTATACACAACCTACCTTTCAGATTTTTACAGCAAAGCACATCACGCTCTACAAAGAGTACCACAACAAAATATGCCTTCTGTCAGTAAAAATGCGCATACCAACACGCGCGTCCACAAAATCTAAAAATCCCCGCCACAACACACACAGTAAAACAACAAACAATAAAAAAATATTGCGCCGCTAGACGACGCAACTATCGTCATGTTGTTATCGGCATGAAGTAAATCAAGTGATTTGGTGGGACAAACAAAACAGTCAATACCAAAAAAGTACACATACGGAAAATGTTTAAATTGCAGAGCCTTTTAGGCTGCATTG
>QXVZ01022959.1:0-13329 GCA_008931825.1 Phallusia fumigata | reverse complement strand
ATTATGTTTCACATTACGTTTGAACCAATTATACACGATTGAAAAAACTTGTGTTAACTGAATGCACGAATTTTACTTCCAACGCAACGAAGCCGTACGTATGAATTTTGCTGAATTGTCGCCATTTGCGAATTGCGGCTAGTCACGTCTAAAGCAAGTGACGTCATAAATGATTTTGCACCGTCACAATGGAATCATCATTTTTTTTCCAATAACGAGGTCGATTTTCAAGGTCGGTCACGTTTCAAAATTACATATATATGCTGTGTATGACAGCTTGTCGGACGGAATGGTTTTCATTTTTGATTTGGATAGTGTCAAAAGTCTTTTGTTTGCGCAGAAAAAACTTAGTTTTCAAGGGATTTTTGTTTCTGTGCCTATTTGTTTGAGCTGAAAAAATCGTTTTTCAGGACTTTTTCTGTAAGTGCTAAAAGATATCTGGTTTTGCAGAAAATATTTATATGCTATACTTCATTTGCGTATCTATATTGTCAGCCACCAATAGCAGGAGCCTTATACGAGTGTCGTGTAAAAAATGACTTAAAAATGTGTTTGTTTTTTTATTGTTGAGGGTATTAACATGAATTAAAATAGTAACATGAATTTGAAGATTCTCAAGAATTAAAGTTTATATTTCTTGTTTTTGGAGAAAGAAAAATTCGAGATATTGAGGAACCCTAGTACTTGTGGTGGTTGTGGTATAGTATGTCAATGGAAAAATATTTACAAACACTTAGAAGTGCTAATACTGCATGTGATATACTCACTTAAATACTGTGAATACTACAGATACCAGTTGCTGTTTTTAGTTCTGTAATGTGCTGGTTTTAAACTAAAGACTATTTTTTTTGCCTTTACATTTTTTTGCCCACACCTGAGGGCATAATAAATATTTAACGATGTTTTTTTAAATGTAGACCTAAACTACTCTGGCCAGTTAGTACTTCCTCCAGATGTGTCATGTTTTGTAGGGCAAATTGCGTAAGATGTATGGGTTAATATTTTGGTTTAGGCTGCAGTATGTATGATACAAAATTTTCTTGATCCTTTAATTGTTGCCAAACTGTGGTGTTGTATTTTTGTATGGACAGATGCTGTTGTTGTTGTTGTTGCTAATGACTGTGATTTAAGGTATAAACTGAAAGTTTTAGGTGTTGCCAAGTCAACATAGATGGCAATGTATGGTTAAACAAACCAACAGTTCGCTAAAAGAACACATGACTGAAGCCTATTTGCCTCTGCCAACTGAGCTACATATGGTTGGTGGTGTGCCCGCCAAATATCAAATCATAGACATCCATGATATGCATATGCCTACTACTGATAGGACATTGCTAAGTTAACCATAGATTAGCTATGAACTATACGCCATTTTCGTATGCTTATTTATTACTGGGATCTGCCCTTAATAGCTGATGCCGACGGTGAACTCGATTATAAATAAAAATGCATATGTGTATTTGTTTTTGTTTAGTTGTATGTAGTAGCATGAATATTGTAAACAAACAGCTTGAAAAATCTGGCTTTAAATGGACCACATTCCTTAAAAACATGTTTTTGTGCACTTGCACTATGCTGTGATAGATTATGACCTTTGTACAAACAGTCCTCTGTATGTCAACTCTTGTACAGACATAGGCTGTTTACTTAGTCGATGGCTTGTCTTTGTTTAATGTTAATTCTGTGCTAGCACTTTATGTTTGCTGTGTTTGATTAGTGAACGGCTGTTTTGAGTTTGCATAAAAGTTAGCGAATCTGGGGTTGGGGTGGAGCCAAGTTTGGTAAAATGCAAAACTATGTCTGCGTTATTTGCAGCGAAGTCTAAAATGGAAAGAAATTTTTCTTTACCCCTAATAACCTCTTTGTGAAGGGTACTAAGGTTTGCAAAAGCCTTAAAATGGTTTGCTATAGCTCAACAAAACCAAACTGAAATGTAATTGGATGTGATTTTCAAGATACTGTTCTTTTTTTTAAGTTCTCTAATGAATTTTAGCTTTGTACAAGTGTACACATTGTTTTCACTCTTTTTTTTTCTGTCTAATGCCAGTTTGTCCCTTATGTTTGGTCAAGAAAATGAGGTCAAAATTTCTTTAAATTTGCACACATGCTAAATGGGTAGCTAAAGTTGTGCACTGTAACTTTTGAGCCGAGTTTACCCATCAGTTAACCCACAAGCCCCCAAAACATGGAATAAAAAAATATTTTTACTGGGAAAAGGTACCTAATAGTTATGAATGTAATAAAAGGATTCTGCAATTTATACGCNCATTGTTTTCACTCTTTTTTTTTTCTGTCTAATGCCAGTTTGTCCCTTATGTTTGGTCAAGAAAATGAGGTCAAAATTTCTTTAAATTTGCACACATGCTAAATGGGTAGCTAAAGTTGTGCACTGTAACTTTTGAGCCGAGTTTACCCATCAGTTAACCCACAAGCCCCCAAAACATGGAATAAAAAAATATTTTTACTGGGAAAAGGTACCTAATAGTTATGAATGTAATAAAAGGATTCTGCAATTTATACGCAGTTGTAACACAATTTTTTGTGTTAGTTTCAGATTTTTATTCTATTTTAGTACTTCTGGTATTATTCACTGTACGCCTAGACAATTTTTAATGTACCTAACACCGCGATGGAATACAACAACACCTTGACCGAAGATGACTTTCGCGAGGAGTTTGACTACGTAGCACCACATCAAACTAGCCTCAAGTAAGAAGTAATTTTTGAGCAAAGTTAAACCGCATTTAGGTTCAGCATTTCTAAACAGCATTTAGAAACACAGGATATGAGGCTGAAGATTACTCAAAACCCTTATCGCCATTAAAAGTATGATGCAAATATACAGCGCTTGGCCCAATATTTATGTAACTGAACCTGTCGAATGTGAATCAAATCTGTGCAAATAAAAAGCTTCAGTTTATTTACTACCTGCTGGCATAGGCGTCGATTCCCGAGATGGCAGGGGTTGGGACCACCCCAGAGGAAATTTTTAGGGTGGCAGTCATTAAAAAAAGTTTATGCTGCTTTCAAAACATATGTTGCTTGCGCCGACACAAGGATTTTCTAAAGAATTGTTTATTCCAAACTAGGTGAGCAACGCAAATTTTTTTCGTTCAATGAACAAAACAGGAGGAAGTCCCATTTTGTGCGTCACTTGTGCTATATGCACCAATAATTATGGGCGATAACAGAGAGTATAATGACACTACAAACCAACAGGCATACTGTGTAATTTGATCAGGTGTCAGAACATCTAGATTTGATCATTTTGCCACCTCACATGAAAAAGAATTTGCTAAAAAATCGATGCCTGCTGGGTTAACCTTTATGAGTGATACATGACAACTTGTAGGAGGCAACCTTTCAGTTTGCTCTAGTTTAATACGTTTGTGCCATTGCGGCTATAATGTTTAACTCGTAAGAATCGTTCCTGTCCATATTTTCACTTGTGTAAATTGAAAAGTTTTTTTATAACCTGTCACAATAAATGACTGTTCCTCTCACCACCAAGTGCGTTACAACCTGATGGGAATGTCGTCATTCATGCGTCTTAGTGTTGCTCATGATAACGCGTCATGTGAAATTAGGCCGCCCCTACACAAAATTAAAACTATCGGTTATCAGCCTTCTTGAATACCTATAATTAGGGATGTTCAAAGTAGAATAGCTGGCTATTCTAGAATAGTTGTTTCGAATCTAGAATATCGAATCCAAGTCTTATATTAATTTTGGCAGAATGACAAACAAAATTGTATGTAACAAAACAACAATAAAGGACTGTTTATATAACTTTTATAAGGTACCCCATGCTTTCTATGACATAGCGTTCAGTCTTACAGTTACGTGTGAAGTTTGTAAAAACGTTTGTAAGCAAAAAGTCTTAGCCAGTAAGGCAACTACTATTTTCTGCCCTGATGCCACCAAAAGTTTACAACTAAAACAAGTTGCACAATCAACGACGCATTTGAATTCTTGCTGATGCTGCAGAACATCGTTGTGATCATCCCGTTATTTTCGACAAGAAAAATCAACAAAAAAGTTTATTATCTGAGAATAACTGATGTAAAACCGTCAACTGATAGACAAAAAGTTGCACCCAACACCTGGTTGTTCCATTAACTACTCAACTTTTTGTGTTTTTATAGGAAACGAGCAAAAGAGTATGTACAATGTAGCAAGGATTGTGCATGCAACATTTTTCTATCATTTTTTCCAATCCTTATGTGGCTGCCAAAGTACCAGCTAAAAGATTACCTGCCTGGCGACATCATTGGCGGAGTGACGACTGCAATTGTTCGAATTCCACAAAGTAAGTGATAGATTTTATGTGTTTCTTTTAGAGCAATTAGGCGTCGATTTTTTAGCAATTATAATTTCATATGGGGAGGCGAAATGATCACACCAAGCAATCTGACATGCGATCAAATTTCGTCTGTTGGTTTGCAGCCTGTATGCTATTGTTATAGCTATTATTATCGGTGCGTGTAGCACATGCCTTACACATGTTTAGTGTACAAAACAAACAAGTCTTCAGAAAATCCTCCGTGTCAACATGTTTTCAAAGCAAGAATATAATAACAAATCCNTTTGTGCGTCACTTGTGCTATATGCACCAATAATTATGGGCGATAACAGAGAGTATAATGACACTACAAACCAACAGGCATACTGTGTAATTTGATCAGGTGTCAGAACGTCTAGATTTGATCATTTTGCCACCTCACATGAAAAAGAATTTGCTAAAAAATCGATGCCTTTTGGGTTAACCTTTATGAGTGATATATGACAACTTGTAGGAGGCAATCTTTCAATTTGCTGTAGTTTTATACGTTTGTGCCATTGCGGCTATAATGTTTAACTCGTAAGAATCGTTCCTGTCCATATTTTCACTTGTGTAAATTGAAAAGTTTTTTTATAACCTGTCACAATAAATGACTGTTCCTCTCACCACCAAGTGCGTTACAACCTGATGGGAATGTCGTCATTCATGCGTCTTAGTGTTGCTCATGATAACGCGTCATGTGAAATTAGGCCGCCCCTACACAAAATTAAAACTATCGGTTATCAGCCTTCTTGAATACCTATAATTAGGGATGTTCAAAGTAGAATAGCTGGGTATTCTAGAATAGTTGTTTCGAATCTAGAATATCGAATCCAAGTCTTATATTAATTTTGGCAGAATGACAAACAAAATTGTATGTAACAAAACAACAATAAAGGACTGTTTATATAACTTTTATAAGGTACCCCATGCTTTCTATGACATGGCGTTCAGTCTTACAGTTACGTGTGAAGTTTGTAAATACGTTTGTAAGCAAAAAGTCTAAGCCAGTAAGGCAACTACTATTTTCTGCCCTGATGCCACCAAAAGTTTACAACTAAAACAAGTTGCACAATCAACGACGCATTTGAATTCTTGCTGATGCTGCAGAACATCGTTGTGATCATCCCGTTATTTTCGACAAGAAAAATCAACAAAAAAGTTTATTATCTGAGAATAACTGATGTAAAACCGTCAACTGATAGACAAAAAGTTGCACCCAACACCTGGTTGTTCCATTAACTACTCAACTTTTTGTGTTTTTATAGGAAACGAGCAAAAGAGTATGTACAATGTAGCAAGGATTGTGCATGCAACATTTTTCTATCATTTTTTCCAATCCTTATGTGGCTGCCAAAGTACCAGCTAAAAGATTACCTGCCTGGCGACATCATTGGCGGAGTGACGACTGCAATTGTTCGAATTCCACAAAGTAAGTGATAGATTTTATGTGTTTCTTTTAGAGCAATTAGGCGTCGATTTTTTAGCAATTATAATTTCATATGGGGAGGCGAAATGATCACACCAAGCAATCTGACATGCGATCAAATTTCGTCTGTTGGTTTGCAGCCTGTATGCTATTGTTATAGCTATTATTATCGGTGCGTGTAGCACATGCCTTACACATGTTTAGTGTACAAAACAAACAAGTCTTCAGAAAATCCTCCGTGTCAACATGTTTTCAAAGCAAGAATATAATAACAAATCCAGAAAATTTCTGACAGCATAAACTTTGCATTGGCTGTCACCCCAGAAATCTCTGGTAGGGTGGCTGCCACCCCTGCCACCCTGGGAATCGATGCCTATGTACATAGGTATTTTAATTAAAAACACAACTTCCACATTTAACTCCTGATCTTTTATGCCACATGCAACTTGTTTTATCTTAACTTTTCGTTTTGTTGCCTTTTTTTCGTCATGATTTTTGTTTTCTTATTAATATTGCATGGTTTTAGGCTTTTCAGCATTTTGCGCTGATAACTAAAACAGCGATTGTTGAAACGTTTTCCTTTACAATATATTTTCTAATCAAATTCTTCGGTAGTTATGTTTTAAATTTTGAATAAATGGGTAGGTCGAAAAATGAAACAGCATAACTACACTGATTTCAAAATCAATTAGGTGCTGTTTTATTCGATAAAACAATTGTCCAAGTTGCACATGCAGCACATTTGCGAATCACATGAACTCTAAAATTAAGAAAAGCCTTGTTGTTTGCTCAAATGCACAAAAACTCATGTATGAAGCTACCAAAAAATGTGATACATGTCTAACTAACTTTTTCGTGGACCAGCAGAATTTCTCGTAAAGCAATGTTTAACACCATTCATTAGGTATTTGTAAATGTTAAACAGCTAGTGTTTAAAGTCATAAACCATTTACCAGGCCATAAAATACTTTTGACATCCTGAAAAGATGTTGTGCCAAACTTGGCTGCGTGATCGCAAACTGTTTTATGACATTTTATTTCTGTTCTGCATTTCCTGTTTTGTGCCAACTACTTCTACTTGCATGGTTGGGTCTGCTAAACCTGTTAACAACAATTGAAAACACTGCATTGCATCCAAAATGACATGTAGTGTTGAATTGAATGCATTATGCCCATAGTAATTCCTCCGTCATACTACCAGCCTCACTACAGTTCCGTGAGATGATTTTTTATTTGATTTTCGGAAGTTGGTGACTTTAATTTGGGTCAAACCACAAGAATGCTGCCTATTTTTTTCTCACAAGGGACTGAGACAGGATTAGAACCTACAACCCTGTGAGCACACTAACCACTCGGCCATCTTGCCAGCTCAATACTAAAACGTCTGATACTGCGTCTTCTCACTCTTATTATTGTCATGAAAATAAATTAGATTTCCTCATTAACTGATGCTTTGATAGTCTTGTAATAAAAACTTTGCAACTACGCTAGCATGTGGCAAGCACAAAACTATTTTTATGTGATTTTGCGCTGTTGTAAGTGTTGCATGCCTGGTCTGAAGTCGGGTCGTAAAAATCCAAACAAAATTGTCCAAAAAATACACGTTTAAAAAGCAGTCAAACAAAATTGTCCAAAAAAGACACCAACTAAGTTTGCTCTTGTTCACTTTACTCATTTGTGTCCTCTTTGAAACAACTCATCTGGCTCATTGAAACCTACCAGTCTATACTTAATAACGACTTCATTTAACGCTGAGAACAAATGGGCCTCATTTTTTTGCCTGCTGAATTTATTTATTATGTGAAACTTGAGTGATTGCCTAAATACAGCTGCACTCCTCTTTTTGTCTTATTGCTGCACAACCATTCGCAGTAATTGCTTACAATTTTACGATAAACCCTTGTAGAGCATTATTACCACTGTAGCACATATGGGTCATCCGTAGCACCTTTAAACACAAAAGGCAATACCGAAATCCGGTAAAGTTCAATTTTCTGTTTGTAAAAGGTTTTTGTTACTCAAAGTTGAGCATGCAAGACTTTCAACTTTGAATTTTTTGCTCTTTTTTATGCTTTTTATAATGACCAATGAAGCTACTAGGTACGTTCAAAGTAGCAGGCTATTCTAGAATAGTTGTTTGGAATCTAGGATATCAAATCCTAGCCTTATATTAATTTTGGCAAAATGATACATGTATTTGTAAGAAACAAAAAGCTTTATTTGAGTTTGAGAAGTACCCCATGGCCTCTATTACATCTCTGGTAACCTGAAGGTAATGTGCCTTTCCTGGTTACTGCTATTTTTTACCCTGACGTCACCACAAATGTACAGCTAATACGATTTGCACAAGCAACGAAGCATTTGAATTTTTGCCGATGATGTGAAAAATTTGACTTTGTGCCGTTAATCTTTTTTACTTGTTGTACACACAGCTGAACATTCGGCAAAAGGGGAAAAAACAGCGGTGTTTTGGCGCAGTTGAATCTGAATGTCACTCGCATTAACATAAAAGACAGAAGAATTGCGTACGCTCGTTTACACGCCATGAAATAAATCGGTTCCAATTCTGCGATATAGATGGCAAAATTGGATTCAAACCTTAGAATTCGATATTCAACTTTAAACATCCCTAGCACCTAACCTAAACTATTGGGAAATTGTCTGGTTGTGTTAATCCAAATTCAGTTCCGGTTCACAACTGCTTCAAAAAAATATTTAAAAAAATGACAATGAAAGTGGTGATATTATTGTTTGGTATACGTTCATCGGGTCCGGTGAAACTCTTCATACATATCTTTTATAATCAACACATACCACTATGTCTCTTAAAAATTATTTACCTTTTACACATGTAAGAACATTAAGGTATTGGTTGATGCCCGTCTCATGCTTGCAAGGTTGTGAGTTCTAATCCTGTCTCAGTCACTTGTGTTTCCTTTGCCGTTAACATGGCAGAGTGGTTAGCGTTACTGCCTTGTGCTCAAAAGGTTGTGGGTTCTAATCCTGTCTCAGTCGCTTGTGTTTCCTTTGCCGTCAAGATGGCAGAGTGGTTAGCGTGACTGCCTTGTGCTCACAAGGTTGTGAGTTCTAATCCTGTCTCAGTCGCTTGTGTTTCTTTGCCGTCAAGACGGCAGAGTGGTCAGCATGACAGCCTTGTGCTCACAAGGTTGTGGGTTCTAATGCTGTCTCAGTCCCTTGTGTTTCCTTTGCCGTCAAGACGGCAGAGTGGTCAGCGTGACTGCCTTGTGCTCACAAGGTTGTGGGTTCTAATCCTGTCTCAGTCGCTTGTTTTCTATGAGCAAGAAACTTAATCGGCAGTGCTCAAGCCCAAATTGATGTCACCAACTCCAAAAACTTGCAACATTTGCACAATTTTTTAACCCAAGTTGTTTTTTTTCAAAAAAAAAATACAGTCCGTTTCTGTCTATCTGGTAAACCAAACCAAACCTCAAATTTCCGAATGCTGTTTCATAAAAAATGTTTTGTATGTATGTGAAACAATTTTGCAGTCTGTAAAAAAAATAAGCTCTGTACTTACCAAGCTTTGTTTATTTCCTTTTCAGGTCTCGCATATGGTCTTCTCGCTGGTCTTCAACCCATTAACGGAATGTACGTCGCCTTTTTTGCCCCGCTTGTGTACACTTTCCTTGGTACATCTCGACATGTTTCAGTAGGTTAGTAAAACACACAATATTTCTATGTATTTTTATTTTTACCAGTACAACAGCTTCATCACTTTCTAAAAATTTTATAGATCCAGTAAGTTGTGATGCTTGCTGTTAGTACACACTGTATTTTAGTAATAAACAACACATCAAATGGTTTGATTATGTTATGGGGACCGCCTAATTACTGCCGATGCTGACAGCTTCTGTGCACTATATTGCGCAAGAAGTAGTAATTTACTATTTTTGATCGCTGTATAAGGTACAAAAGAATTGTCTGCAAAAAAATTGTTGAACTGAATAAAAGACATTCGCACAAAAAAAATTGTCTGCAAAAAAACTGTTGCACTGAAAAAAAAAATGTTTGCCTTGAAAACAAAATGTTTGCAAAAAAATTGTTGAAATGCACTTGTGGGCCACCGTGTATAATACTAAAAATCCATTGAAACATTTGCACGGAAAGAAATCATTTCCAAAAATATTTCATTACTAAGACAGAATCATTAAGAGGTTGTTTTTTGCCATTTAAACTGTTTTTTGGCAAGCAAGTTTATACTTAAAAACTGTATTTCAAAAAATATTTCTTGAATATTATGTAAAACAATAATATATTTAGTTTTTTGTTTTATTGTGTATGTATATATACCTGTTTTTACCCCAAAAAAGGTAAACATCTATCAATAATTTCAAAGATATTCTCAGATTTTCTTTTGATAATTGCATTTGTATGCCACCCTGAGAATATTTTTCTTACTGTGTTATGTCATTGCATCTTTGCAGAAACATGCAAATCACTTCTTAAAATGCAAAATGCCTGAACACGTCTAACATTCTGCCTGAGCAAAAACATTTTTATTCTGTATTCCAAAAAAAAGTTTCTCTCTTTGCACAAACACATCACTGTTCAAAATTGCACAATTTATGCTGCAAATCCATTCGCTGCACATCACATCTTTCTAAACCAGATACTTGAAAGCAAACAGTTTAGGACTTGCATTGTATATGACATAGATTTATGTCGGTTTACGCACCTCGTTGCGGTGCAATTGCGGTTTACTGGTTAACCGATCATCGCACAATTAAAGGTGACCCCAGCATTAGCGTGCAAAAATGCTTTCTGTCGACTTGTAAATTTGTTCTGCCAAAAGTAAACAGCCTGTTGTCCAAAGTCTATTGGCTCTGGCAAGTTTGTTTAGTAATGTAGATAAGAATTAGTTTACTGTGTACATACGACGTTAATGTAGTAAGGTTGAAAACAGGCTGAATTTATTTGTTTTTTGCTGTTTTTCTTGCAATTTTTTGGGGTGTTGGTTCACCATACTGGAGGGTGAAAGAGGCCCCCAAGGTGATTTTTCCCTTAGCCCCCTAAAAAGTGTTCTTATTGTTTCAGGAACTTTTGCTGTCATAAGTTTAATGCTTGGGTCAGCACTAGAGAACTATTTACTAATTAACCCAGCTCCAATAACCAAGGCAAACTCGTCGAACCCTATTGCCACAGCAACGACAGCATCATATTCTGGGACAACCGGTGCAGAATTTGGAACGACAGTAGGTAAAAAAATAAATTATGTTTTAATTACTAACTTGTGTTACATTTTCTCTTTTTACACAAAACCGTTGTTACTTTGCAATTGTTATAAATCAGCGTCGTTGAAACTCTGACCCAATATGATTTTTTTTCCGCAAAACACCTTTTAAACTGTTCTATATTATTAAAATAACATATTTGTTTCTGTACTTGTACTTTTTTAACTTGAATTTTAATTTTCTGTGGATTTTTGAGTCACGTCTTTTTCAAATTCTTAGTCTTTTGTTGCAACTAGTGAAATGCTGATAAGACCATTTGGGCAATATGGCTTATATTATAATAAATGCAGCAAATTATAATAAATTTCACAACATGATTTGACAAAAAATTTTTGCAATATTGCCTGAATTTGTTGATTATTTTGCTTTTAGAGTGGTGATACATGTTAGCCAACTTATTTCGGTCAACAAAAGTGTGGTATTTTTTATTGTTTAAGATCCCCAATTATAATTCACTTTACTTACATTGCTAATTTTTTATTGGTATCAATATGTTTGGGGGCAATTTAAAAAACACAACAGAAATATTGAGCAATAATAAATCTCTATACAGAGGGCTTAACAAATAGTAGTGTAGTATTTGTCAAAAACAACTTTTGTTGCTAACTGTGCTGATCTTAATACTAACCATACACTTTTATCTATTTTCTAGCAATAACAGACCCTACCACAGCAGTAACAGAAGAGTCTTACAANTTGTTGATTATTTTGCTTTCAGAGTGGCAATACATTTTAGCCAACTTATTTCGGTCAACAAAAATTGTGGTATTTTGTATTGTTTAAGATCTTAATTTGAATTCACTTTACTTACATTGCTAATTTTTTATTGGTATCATTATGTTTGGGGGCAATTTAAAAAACACAACGGAAATATTGAGCAATAATAAATCTCTATACAGAGGGCTTAACAAATAGTTGTGTAGTATTTGTCAAAAACAACTTTTGTTGCTAACTGTGCTGATCTTAATACTAACCATACACTTTTATCTATTTTCTAGCAATAACAGACCCTACCACAGCAGTAACAGAAGAGTCTTACAAACTAGCGATTATCGGTTCTCTGACCCTCCTTGTCGGTCTAATTCAAGTAAGACTAACTGTAGTACGCATTCTGACATAATGTTACGCCATACCACCCACAGTTATACAGGCACTGTTCTATGACTAATGGCATGTATTGGACTGTCTTATGATGCATGTATAACTGTCAGTCCTTCCTGCAAGAGGTGATAATGCTGAATCATAGCTTGTCTTCTAAGTATTTATGTGCGCCACATGGATTTATGATGGACTCTGATTCAGAGTTATGCCTTTGGAAACTAGATATGCGGTGAAATGACATGCGCCACACGAATTTAACGGATGTTTTTTAGGCCTTCACTATGTTTACAAGTGTCTAAAACTGACAGTTTCCAAGACCTTTTTATGACTCATAGTTAAAACTCTAAAACCGTAACTCTATTAGCAACATACGTACAAACAAAATCGCAGCCATCCAATTACATGAAACTTTCCCTTGAGGCTTACAACTGCATTTTGTAAATGTTTACATGGATTTTCTCCCGCTGTGCATGAGCTTAATCTGGTTATGCACAGCTTGGCGTATCTGACTTCCTGCTGTGTAAAACTATAGGATTGTAAAAGAATTTTTTTAAGCACAGTTGGGGGTAAATGAAAACTACTGGAAGGCTGCAAAGCCCAACCATGTCAGCAAATTAATCTGTAATTAGGCTTTAAAATGTTACCAAGAGATTCTAAATCAAACTAATAGTTTTGCATTTACATATGCATTGTTTTTATTATGTTTTTTGTGTCTAACCTTGGTTTTTGCCCAACAAATGTTGTTTGACTGTTTTAAAGATGGCACACTCACCCAAGTTGATTCATTATCTTACCCCAAGGTCCCCAAACTCGTTTAAGCTGCTGTATACAAGCAGATTATATTTTTCTAAGCTTTTTAGAATAGCAACCTTAATTTTGCTTTTTAAAAAGGTGTTCATTTGTTTTATGGTCAGGTCATTTTTATGACTTAAAATTCTTTCACCAAGAATTTTTTTAATGCCAAACTATTTTTTTGCAAAGTTTATCGAAGCTCTGTGTTTGACAATCAAAAATAATCAAAACACAGTGATTATCATGCAATATATTCCCAAAACTTATTCACCTCTTGGTCAGAAGCAATCAACACTCAAAACAAGTTATCCTGTACAACATAACTTTTTTGTCAAAAGCAATCAAAACCTGATACAAACTGTCCTTTTCAACCCAATAAAATTGTTTTATTAACCTGAACTGGAGGTTTCCAACCTCTTTTGATGCATTCTCAC
>QXVZ01022958.1:0-21257 GCA_008931825.1 Phallusia fumigata | reverse complement strand
TGTAAAACTTCCATATTCAAAATAATATCATGGTGTATCAAGCGATCCTGTATATTTCAGATTCAACTGATGTTAAGTTTGTGAAATGACCAGCAACATCACAAAAATCGTTTGTGAGTCATTCCAGTCAGTCACTCAAAAAGCAAAAACACTACATATGCATGATATGCCATGAAATCATCAGAAAATGGGAACAGTTTGGACAATTGATTCTTTACTGAAACTTTTTACTGGGTATCCATCTCTTTGTCTTGCGCACTGTCCAGTTCACGAAGAAATGATCGACATTTTGCCATCAGAATTTTTATAGACTCTGAAACCAGAGTGTCAGGGGCCAAACCAACAGCGGACTCTACAGAGTAGATAAAATGGTCCTTGACCTTGCACAACTGAACTTTGTCCTTCAAATTGGGATGCCTAAACACTTCCCTACTACATGTATCCATCCTGGCCGAAACAACATAGGCCCCTTCTTTGTTCTCATCATTGCGTTTTATTCCAATAACACCAGGAGCAAAACAACCTTGTAATTCCTTAGCATCATCACCAGTAATTTGACTCAGAAGTTTGATTTCTGGCAGCAGTCTGTAAGATGCAGTGGCAACCGGGGAAAACTTAGCATGATCACGTCCCAGCCCTTTGACTGCTTGCATTTTGANCGGGTTGAGTTAATCGACAGTTGTCGCAACGATTATGAGGAAGAAATGTTCAAATGTATTTACAAGCAGGAGAGTCGACAACGGTGGGTGACATTGTTTGAAACAATAGGAATCGAACAAAAAGCAACGCAAGCACCTTAAAGTGAAAAAACAGGCGGTAAAATTTAGCCACACAATTCACGGTTTTAATATACCCTCAATAAGAAGATGTACACCAATACTGACTCATATCTTATTAGCGAGGCTTTAAAATCCAAGGCAACTAAAATTAATAACATCTCTATTGAGCATAAAAAATGTGCACAACATTAGTAAACTTTGGTTTACTGCATTGTACTTGGGTCGGTAATAAACGCTATTATAGGAGGCTGTACAAAGTAGAATAGCTCCTAATGTGTACAGTGAACACAGGAAACAAGCACTCCATCGTCAGTTAGTCGTTACACACAGGGAACATCTTGCGGTTAAGGCTAATGTTAATGTTTTTACCTTCGTTTAAGTGCAGAATATATTTCCGGGTGTCTGTTTACAACTTCCAGTGAAAACCGCATTTGTTGTGTGATGATGTTAATGGTAAAATGTTGACCTTGACTTTGAGAATTTAAGCGGGAATCGTTAAAAACTTCTTTTTTTCAATTATTTTTGTGTAGCTGTGATCGCTGTATTGCATTACAACAGCGTTCTTTTAAAGTCGTTGCTCTCAATCTTGCTTTTGTCAAATCTTGCTCTACACCTGAGCAAATGAAAGCACTTCCAAAATCACCGACTTTCAAAACGCTCAAAATCCAAGATAAACTTACTGAATGAGTTGTTTATTAAATAAAACTTATTAAAAAAAACATCGACAGTAAAATCATAGCCGACTCGAGCACCTCACCCTCTTACCTGACACGGGTGGTTAGTCTTAGTCAGTCCGACCGCCCGTCCCACCAGCCTGCGAACCCGTAAGTGTAAATATATTTACCAACAACTACCCAATGTTATCCACAGGTGCTGTGGAAGGAATAGCGATGCACCAAGCAGTTGTCGTCATATGTGTGAACGCGCTTTCGGCAACGACCGTCGCTCCCCGACACCCAACGACATCGTCGCCATCGTTGATGCTCAGTGTGGGGATACAATGGGAAAGTGTATGGAGGATTTCGCCAATGCCACCAAGCAAACTTTCATCGACAGTGAGTGAAAAAAAATCATTTTCAATGGTCAAATACCATCAGTGAAACTTGTAAACAATGTTCGAACAATTATGCAACATTTTTATGTATCTGTTTCCTTTTTTAATCACACAACAACTGCTAAATAGATTGGGTTTGGTCAGCCACCTTGCAGCCTGCCTTAAGTATTCTCTATTTTATGGCTCCCTTTTCCTGTTTAGCACGTGACAGATAGACATCAGAAACGCACTGACAATTTCCCCCAATTCGCCCATTGGTTGACCAAACGCCCCCAAAACGTGTAATTGTAATTTTTAAAGGGTCTTTTTCATCTGCAGATCCACTACCTTCTTGGGTCGCTTGTACTTTATACTTGATATAACTTGTAACAATTCAAGTTTTTTGTAAGAACCTGACGATTTGGCAGCCTTTACGACCATCGATATGTGTTTTCTTGCTAACGTTTCTTTTGCGGGAACTGTAAACCGTCCAGGTTTAACTACATCCATCTGTAATACCTCGACTTCTTGTAAGTGTGCAAGAAGACTCCTGTTGAGTTGTGGTTAACTAACATGTAGCGGTTATTCACCATTTCTTCTTCTTGGAGGACCCCCCCCCTCTTATCAGTTTAAGCTGAAAGGGGGTGTTATGCTGCCTCGTGTGGTGACAGATAAACAAAACTACATGGGCCGACACTCATGTTGGGTGTGGCAACCTAAATGGATTGGGTAAAAAAGAGTTACCCACTTTCCAATGGTTTTAATTAAAACATATCTACCAGAGAGCTTGTATATAGTGAACAAATAGAAATGCAAACGTTTCAACAATCGCTGTTGTTGTTGTTGTCATTAGTTCATAATGTACAATGTATTCTACGCAAGGCAGTTTTGTTTTCAATTAGGCTACTTTTTAAGTCCGAATCTTGTAGTACAAAAAATAGTTAAAAGTTTTCCGAACTCACAAAGAACAGTCATGAAATATTTGCGGTAGGATTTGTAACCAAACTGTCCATACTTTTTACACAAGCTTGTCTACACCCCTATGTTGTCCATCAACATAAATGTTACAATCTCCCCAGCAGAACACGTGTTTCATTGTCATCCATAAATCGACTGGCACGACTTTGTTCCCAACCACTGTTCAACACTCCAGGTTGTCAACACCCGCTAATTTTCCCTTGCTCCAAGCTTGGGTGGGATTTGGGTTTCCAATATCCAGAAAAACATGTTTTAACTGGGATGTATAAGTCGGACACGTTGGTTTTAATACAACGGTGTCTCTTAGTATCAGTCAAGTCTTTTACGGCTTGATGTTGAGTTCTACAAACGTTTGGTAATGACCGACGAAAATTATATTTTGAAGTGTTAGGGAGAGGTTTAGGGGGTGGGGGGTGTCCCTTCTCAGCCCCTATTTTGTCAAAACCCTGAAAACCCCATCAAACCTGGAATACAGCTGATAAAGTGCAAATCTGTTACCTGGTTTCGATACAAACTTGATTAAAAAGGCAATCGCAACCAAACTATCACTGTTTTACACTGGTATCTTGCATTGCATTTGGCGAATGAGCCTGTGTCGATGAAAGATGAACTCAATCCCCTTGTTTCACCGTGTAACACGCGTAAGCCGCTGTTAAGAATCTCATCAAAGATGGTCTGTTGTTTGAACGTGTGAAGCTCACAAACGGTGGCTTTGATCTTCCTCGAAAGCTCATCGGAAATCGATGCTTGCTGTATAAACGTCGCAGAGACAGATGTAAGATCAAAGCCCAGAGCGAGGGCGTTGATATTGTAAGCTCCATTATATGGGGTGCAGTTATACGTGCTATGTACGTGCGGTTGTGTGTGTCCGTTCTGTGCTAGTCTCGTGGGTGTTTGGTTTATCGGCGAGCGGTAATATAATCGCACAATTGTGTTGCTTCGTCCGCTCTGAGTAAGTGAATTAAGCTGCGGGGTTTAGATGCATTTGGTCACTGCAAGCGGAAGCTTGGAAATGGAGTTTTAAACTTTCTTCGGATTCAGATAATTGAAATGATCATGTCATTTGTATGAAGCCTGTTTTAATGCATTTCCGCTGGACGCTTCTGTTTGTAATCTTAATTTAAACGTGTCAGATATCGAGCAGTTGTTAGAAAACTGACCAGAGATTTGAGTAACTTACTTAATGAACGCAAAACCTTTCCATGATCGCAAAGAATTTATCTCAATCGTCAGCGCAAGGCTGCCTAATGTGCGGCCATTGAAGTTGTTTTTAATGACCCGCAATTTTTTTTAATTTTCTCACATTTTTGTTTATAGGTTGAAGTATATCGGCCATCAAACTATACCAAAAATATACCAGTTGTGACTGTTGTAAGCCTAATAATCAAAAACCTATACCAAACGGTTTGGAAATAATCCAGTTTCATATTTAAAAAAGCGTTTGTGCCCCGGAACAACTTTCTTCATGTAAATGTGTCCCGCAAAACCTAACAGGCGGGGCAGGCTGCATTAGATCCAATTATTCCCATATTGATGATCAAAATATTTTTGTGCAGAGTTGCCATGTTGTGATCTCTCCGACAACGAACTCTGCCAGAAATCTTGCAAAAAAATTCTCCAGTCCGAAGTTTCGCCACAAGAGCCGATCGGGCGGTTGGTCGAAGTCTGTGGCGAACTGATCCCTCACCTGCCCTTGTGGAAATGTTTTATCGAAACCAGTGCCCGCAAGGAGGCGCCAGGAAGCGGAAGAACCTTGCCAGAGATGATGTGCTGCGATAAAGCGATATCTCAAAACTGCAAAGTCAACTGCAAAAAGGTTCGTATTGATTTTTTTATGGGTGTTGTACCTTAAAAGTACAAAGCTCTGTATTAACATTTTGTCACCATTTTGCAGTTTATTGACATATTTAACATGTTCGTCTTCACCTGTGTGTGCTAAATGATCTTTGTGTAGGATTAGTGGAAAAATATCAAAAACAGCTATTTTCTACATTGGCGCGAAAAACGTTTGTTTAGAATCCCATTACCCGATAAAAACAACCTTACCTTTTAGGTTCGAATCTCTTAGATTCGATAAATGCCCTACATTCGTCCCCGTGGGTGTTTGGAGTGTATTCATATTGTGAAATTATTCCCAGATAAATATCACACTTATGTTATTCAGGTATTCGCCAACCCCTGGCCGGAACCCCCGATCTGGGAGGATTTCCAAAACACGTGCGAGTCGTATGACAAGGAAACTGAGTTGACGGAATGTCTCGAGGAAGGTTTGTAAATTAAATACAAAACTGATGGATCAATATTCGGAAACACTTTTGCCGACGACAAACTTGTTTCATTCGACTTGCAGCGCATGGCTTATTTAACCAGTTTAAAAAATCCTTATTGTAAACATAATTCTTTTACAGATTGTTGAAACATATGAATTATAACGTATTCGCTACCCACAAGCTCCCTGGCAGTCGTGTTTTGCTTAAGCTACTCTTCACCTCCGTGTCTTGTGCAAAAAGTGAAAGACTACTTTATTACATTGCAATTTCACTGCAAAACTAAATTAGCGGATATAAAAAAACACTAAGTTACAACTTTAAATGCGACTCCATTTTGTTGCAACCCCACACAGCTGCGCGACCCGCCTGCGCAGTAGGTTTCCGGTATGGTGACCGCGCCCTCATGCGATTTGATTGAATCCCAGTTGAAGTGAAGCGTTCAGTCAACACGCGCTAATAGCTTGTTATACAATAAGCCCGCCCGGATGAACGCCGGATTTGAACCCCAGACCCTTTGATCTTTGAACCTCTCGGTTTGACATTGCTTCCGTTTTGCAAGACTGACAATCCTGAACAGGGAAGTGACTCTGTTTGCGAGATGCTCTGACATAAACGCTGGCCAGCTTAGAATTCATACAAGTCGTTATATCTCGCAAAACATTAAATATGATAGTTACCCCAAAATCTCCCAAAATGTGATGCTTTTCTCCTTCGCTTATTGCTGTTGATGTGGAATCTGTGAGTTCTATAACAAGTCGTTGTCTTTTACTTGCAGTGCAAAGTCCTTGCAAGATGGGTTGCCATGAATTGTCATTCTGCACAAACTTCAACAACCGACCGACCGAGTTGTTTCGGAAATGCGACGCAGACAGCGACACTGTTGCTCTGCATTCATACAAGTAAGTCCTAAAATCCCTTCAGATGTTATTCTTTGCGCAAGCCCCGGATACACTGAAGTCGTTGGTTCGAATCCCACCGCAGGCTAGAAAAATCTACGCTTGACCGCACACTAATACTTCACAGTTGTTCCAGAAATCCAAAAACCTTTTTTTGAGGGGTCGTTATTGTTTCCCAGTGACGTTAGATTTAAGTTCCACGGGTACGTCAATATAGCCTTTGTGACGTCATATTCTAACGACCAAAGATCTTTTTTCAAAGAAAAACAACAAATTCTCTTGGAGTCGCAAACTAACGACAGCGCTAACATTTTAAAACAGATGTCGACAACCAAACCGATTTGGCATTTGCTGTGTTGTTTGGCTATGTAACCTTGGTGAATAAAAGTGCCGCGCCTTTATACAACTGAATGTTACCACGAATTGTGGCCAGTCTAGCCTTTGATCTGTTCCTGAATTGAGCGCCTCGTTAAATATTGATGACTTGGAGTGTCGGCAGACTGTATATGTCGAAACGTGCAAACTGATAGGGACAAATGTCAGTGGGTTGTCGATCGTGGCGTTATAAATAAATAGTTACTAAGACATTATCTTGAGTGTAGTTTGTTTGTTTTATTTTATTCTCGGAGAGTGGAACAACGAATGCGTTATGCTCATAATGAGTCCACTGTCAAGTTACCTGCCTCGTTGCAGTTTTTGAAAGTTGGTGTCTTCAATTTTGGCCGACCCGTTGTCCCACTGGGTTGGAGCAATGACACTTAAGTTTCCTGCTCGAGGAAACACAAGCGGCCGAGACAGGATTAGAACCCACAAGCTTTCGAGCACAAAGCAGTCGCACTAACCACTCGGCCATCATAGCAATTTTTCGCATTGACAGTTGTCACCTGAAATTTACCTAAAATTTTTGTTTAGTTCTTGGATGAGTGGATTTATTCGGATTCTTAATTTCGATGTTCCGGTGAAAGATATTAGAACTTGTGAACCAGAGAAGTGGAAAATGGTCGCGTGTGCCCTGCAGATAAAACCGTGCAGCAGACGAACGGGGGAAGCAATCATTTGCAGGTATATCGTAATACTGGTTGTGATTGTTCTGGATTCAACTTATTTTAACATTGCTTTAGCAAAGAAATATGCTGGAAAATTGTTGAAAAAATAAAATTTAGCAAGTCTTGGATTGAAATGTAAATTTGGGATTTTAAAATTTTACATTTATTCGGCCTATGTTTTAAATTCACCAGCTTAAAATTATAAAGTTACATAAAAACTAAATTTGGTCAAAATTAACAATAAAAAAATACTGAATTTCTTACAGAAACAAATACAGTCAACCAAAAAACGTTCAAAACAGGATTCTGTAAATTAAACAAACTTATTGTTTTTATCTCCCAAAGGTCTGATTGTCTCAGCTTGCTGAACAAATGTGTGGACAAAACACGGCTGCCGAATTGGCTGAGTGTGGCAGATTTGTGCGAGAGTTTGTCTCCACATCATCTCCAGTCGAAATGCATTTCCATCGCAACGTACACAAGTAAGTATACATTTCTCAAGCAGCATTACAAGCAAATTCCTAGTTGTCTGAACCCACGACGCGCCGTGACATTTAACCAACAGTTTTTCTGGAAAACTCGTAATCCACTAAAAATCAACTCAAATTAACTTCACTTCTTGTTACTTGTGACATCACAAAGCAGTATACACAAATGGCGCTATTAAGGCCGTTAAGAAACTTACATTCAGAATATATCGGAGGTTCGCGGACCCCATTTTAAGAGCCGCTGTTGTTGGATGATAATTTTTGTGTCCAAAAATTTCAGCATAAAACTTTGCGTTCACAGAACCTGGCCAATTACCAAAGACAGTAAACGTCACTCAACCGTGTCTCCCGAACCCGTGTGAAAGTGGAGAAGTTTGCGTCATCAACAGAAAGCCTTGTGACGTAACAAAGCCTTGTCCAAAGTACACTTGTTTACCAGGTCAGTGAAACTCGGCTTCATAGATGATGCGTTAGTGTTGTTTGTTACTCTATCTGTTACGTAAATGTTAAACTGAAGATTGTAAATGTCGCAAACCGGTAGACTTTGTTACCAGATATGCATAGCATCGCAATAGATATTTCGAAACCTATTTTAAAGCATAATGGTGAAAAACTACTCAAATTAGTATCTTCAATAAATGTAGGTTGCAAAATGGGACAGGGTTCCACGTTTGTGGTTCCATACGGCTCCCTGGTGCGTGTGCTGGACCAGGGAAGAGGGGACGGATGCTTTAAAGCCTGCACTTGCACAAAATCTGGTTCCCTGAGGAGATGCCATGCACTGCCCTGTACAGATGGAAAGAAGAATTGCAAACTGGCCGGTCAGATGCGAAGTAAGACTTGAACTGCTCAAATTAAAAGGAGTTTGTTGTAGATAATGTTAAAATATGAACCTTGTTTGGTGTAGTCGATTATTCGCTGGAGGTAATAAGTTGGAGGTTTAATTTGCTGGAGGTAATAAGTTGGAGATTTAAATCAGGCCTTGGCTCATTTGTGCTGGCAAAAAAAGTTGCATTACTACCGCATGCTAAAATCCAAAAAGCAATCAAAGTACAAGCCAGACTATATTTTAGCGGTCGACTCTCTGGTACGCATATATATCCAATTGTTCTCAACCAAACTCAGACTAAACCAATAAACTCTGTTTTTTTTATGATTTCAGTTCATGGAAGCCATTTCCACGTCGACTGCAATTTCTGCAGTTGCTATGGCGGCGTAGTGACGTGCACAAAACGTCAGTGTCTGACGTCAAAAAGTTCGGTCGAGGAAAAAAGAAAATTTACAGGTAGGTTACCCCGCACCTTGTCACCATTGCTTTTCCCTCAGCACTGACACTCATGTTTTCAGGCGTTCCTTGTGACTGTTCAAGTAGTTACTCTCCAGTCTGTGGAGCAGATGGCCGAACTTACCCAAGTTTATGCCTAGCAACTTGTTTCGGGATGTCACAGAGTGATGTGAGAGTGGGAGCTTGCAGCAGTCAGGATCCATGTCGCAACAACCCTTGTGGAGAGAGAGAAAGGTGGCGATTGTTTTTATTGTTTCGAATGTTTTTGTAAAAACTTTTTCCCATAGTCATTGGTTTTATTAAAACAAAATTGACTCGGGTGTAATGACTTGTTTTCGCCTTGTAATGGGATGTTGATATAACAAGATGTTCTGCCACAGTCCTCATTCACCTTCATCGGTTCGCAAAAATTTCTTACAATCCAAAACCAAAATTTTAACATTTTCCTTATGAACAGATGCGTCGCATCGCCGAGGGTTTGTCTAACCCAGGTCGACAAATGTCAGCAATACGAATGCATTCCAAGATTCCGAGTCTGCAGTCGGTGGCTCCGCAACGCCATCCAGCGGGCAACTGGTAGTCTGAAACCTTCGCATCGTCACCAGCTCGTCAATAAAGAAGAAGAGGTAAAAACTGTTGTATTTTCGGGTTTAATTGTTTAACGTTTTTTGAGCTCTCGAAAATAAAGATGTTGTAAGTTTTTGCACCCGTGCGTGTTTGCGTTATTCCGTGTGAATAATATTTGTTTGCTCTCATAAAGATCACCTGCATCGGAAGTTTTAAACGTTGTAACTTACATATAAACTTGCTGAATGAGAATTTAGAGACCAGCATTGAAAGACAACTCACAAAAAGATTTCTACAAGTGTGGTTTTTCGAAATAACCTGGTCCAATGTCCTGTCTTAACCAGTTAGTCGGTGGAAAAACTTTGTTCAAACAATGTCTACAATGGCGTCAGATGTTTTCACAACGACAAATTCTCAAGACTGTGAGGTCATACCCTTGCATACTGGTGAAACTTTAACGCGGTTCGCTTCACAGGTGATTCTCTCTTCATCTCGCTTCTTCTCCTCCGCCGCGTTTCTGTCAAACGACAGCGTCTCCTGTGACGTCAACAATCAGCAGTTCGACGACGTCTGCAAACTGATGCGCGCGAAACGCCGAAACCTCGCTTATACAGGAATGTGCAAGGTAACGCTCGAGCTTGTAGAAGATCGCTAGCTGAAAGCGGGTTTCCAACCAGCTTCGTTCAACCCACTGTATAAAGTTCATCTAATTGGAGGGGTTTTAAATAGTCTAAGTTGAAGAGGGGCAAGTGATGACTTGTGTGCAAATCTTTTTTTCACATATTGACAAACGCTTTAAGCATTGGCTTGAATCTTACTCCTGAGAATATTTAAAACCGTAAATTGTTTACCTTAAAACGCATTTTACCAATTTGAGACTGGTTATGCTTAACTGATTATAAAAACCAATGACGTAATTTACCCAACTATCGGCGAACCGCGGTTTAATTGTGACGCGAATGTTTTTAGAATTCCTGTTCGTCTCGTCACGGTCGACCGGTTTGCGGCCACGACCGCGTGACGTACAACAACTCATGCGTGGCCAAAGCAAACGGCGTGCTGATTGACCACGTGGGGGCGTGTCGGAGCGTGGGATTGGCAGAAGGTAAATTTGCGTCCAATTTTGATGTTGTGAAACTGTTACAAAACTTATTCATTCCTAAAAATGTGTTGTGGGGCGATGGACATTACCAAAAAAACTTTCAGTATTAAAAATTTAAAGACAAGTAATAACAGATTTCAGTAACATATACTCCAACAATTAAAAGTTCTATTATCATTTGACTGTCCGAAAAAGCTAATGTCAATAGATAATGCTCTTACGAATAATAATTAACACGTCATCAAAACACGACGTCATCATTGACACACTGTCTCTTTACACTTTGATCTGACACAACAGATAAGAAAAATGCAGAAGCTTGCAAGGAAGTCGTTTGTCCCCCACTCGCCAACACTGAGTGCAAAGCTATCAGGCCGCCCGATGAATGCTGTCCTCTGTGCGGTGGTCTGCTGCGCGTAATGCTCAACAAACAACATCTCCAAGCGATCACGGAAGACGTTTGGAAAGGTGAGGCCACGTCTGGTGTTTATGTTACGCCTTTGGGTGTATCTCAAAGTTGTATTTTGAAGTTAGTGTCTGAATTCTCACTCATTCAGTGAATAGGAACTGATAATGCCATTTGAGCATTGGCACTGTATGAGTTTATCCTACAATTAGCACTTGTGGTTCAGGAAGATTTCTGCAATCTGAAACGCATTGTCATCAAAATGTGATAAACCCTATTTCTTTTCAACCAGGTCCAGTGACCGTGCGCGACATCGTGTGGCAGCTCGGCAGTCGTCTTAACGTGCTCGAGTGCGACATCTCTGGTCAACTTACAACTGAAGGTGACCTTGCCATTCTGATTGTCTCCAATGTGGAAAAACCGTCGCTTGTTCAGGTAAGTGTCGAAACATATTGATGTTCAGTGTTCTAAGTAACTGACACGTTAGTAGCGCAAAGTGCAATTTATACTTATGGGCATATTATATAAATGTAAAAGTTCGTTTAACTTCGAATTGGTTAAGATAACGTCCAAATATGAATAAAGGCTGTTTTAAAAACATTAAACGTCACAATCGAATTGCGAAGAGGATTTAAATCCGAATTCCGAAACATATTTCAAAAGATCTTAACAGTTTATAACCCACATTTTTGAAACAAAAACAGACATGACTAAACTGTGTTTTGCAGGTTGAAGCTTGCTCGAGGGAAGCTGAAAGACTTTCTCGTCTCATCAACTCCCGAAGTCCAACTCTAACTTCTTATCTTACTCTGTCACCCCTGACAGCCGCCACACTCTCCACGTCTGACCACTTTAACGCGGCTGTTACGTCTCACGGAGGCCTGCTCTTCGTCGCCCTCATGTGGCTGACGCACTGGCTCGCGTTAAAAACATTGGCTGTCACGTGATGTTAATTGTCCAACGTCACAGGGTTTGAAAAGCGTAATCTCGGCACAGACTTTTCAGAGAGAGAGATTTACTATTCGATTTCGCTACAGCGAGCGGTAACTGATGTCGATAGATTTGTTGGCATAGCAAGACGTTTTTTGTTTGTTTCTATATTTATCTCATTATCGAACGGTTTTAGGTGCACTTACGTTGACAGAGAAACATCAATACTTCACAAATGCAGTTTATAGTTTAGGTTCCGCCACTTTTAACGCCAAGCAGTCAACAAAATGTTCACCAGGGGCGTCAACAGTTGTTTTTTCTACCTGAAATATTTATATATATTTCCTTTTTCACTGTGTTGTGTCTATTTCGTTTTCACGCATTTTTTTTGTTCTGCCCGTTCCCTCTTCGTCACCTCACGCGCCAAAAACGTCGATGCAAAAATCCTTCCCAAATCAACATCAGACGAAAAACACCAACAAACAGCCAACATCAAGGCCAAAAAAACTTTCTTCCAAGATTTAATGCAGAAAAATTGAAACAAAAATCTGCCTATAATGTTCCTAACTTCGACAGTTATATGTTCATTACATTTTTACGATATGTCTTTTTATAGATTGTTGTTTTCCGTCGTTTTTTACGTACTTGATGTTTGTAGATGATTTTCACTTAATGCACAGTTTGCGCCACTGCCGCTGTGTCAGCGTTCTTGCAAACAAAGATTCATGTATCTCAATGAAAGCGTCGACCAACAGTGGTTGAAAAATCCAGTTTGATGGCAGAAAGTAAGCTACAAGTGGACATCGGTGTAGCCGGAAAGGAGTCCAACATTTACTAGGTTTTAGGGGGCTTGGCACATCACCTCTCCAGTTTCTTGTTTCTGTTTACCTTAAATAGTGTGACCTTTATCATTGTGTCTAACATCAAAGATCGTTGGTGAGTATCAAATATAGCTACAATGGTTCAAATAAAGATAAAAATATTAGCTGCAAAAAGGTTCTTTTGTACTAATAATGATTATTTCCTCACATGGGTAAGACTTAAAAAAGCCCTTTCATAAAATTAAAAAGCATATTTCATGCCGAACGGTAAATGAATGTTTTTTATTCAAACTAAATATATAGTCAGCTGTCTGGATGAACTCCATTGAAAAGAGTTTATTGGCGAATTCGAGAAACTCTTTCTGACAAAACAATTGATGAGATCAAATTACAATTTACCAGACAATGGTTGAATGTCCATGAAAGACAAATCAACATTCAGTTGTTTTCGGCCTGATGTTAGGACGTTCTTATGATTAAACCGCTGTGTAAAATATAAGCAGTGCAGCTGGTAAATTAAAAACTGAAAATGGGTTGCTTTGCTTCCAAAAGTCACCCAGAAAATGTGATTATTCAGCCAGAAAGTGAAGTTACAGCAAACCGGCAAAACAGTGCAAGTTCGCAAGACAGTGGAATAGGTCTATCATGTCCAAACCAGTCATCCACTGGAATTTTCACTGAATCCGATGGAGGATCTAACGCAACGCAAGCTCGCAGCAAAAAAGGTTCGTCTTTTTTGAAAACCATGCAAACCCTAAACCGAACTACTGCATGTACGCAAAAAATTGGGCTATAATCCAGTACGCTATTACTACCAACCTGCCATCTTTTCAATTTATGTCTGCTACACAAATGTCTAACTAGTTTATATCTAAAGACCTTGTCAGGTTATCTTTTACTTAGTTGTTTTGTAGGACATATTCAGACCATACCACACTTTACGAAATCTATTATTACAAAGGTATTGCTTTTGACATAACTGTCTCCAGAAAGGGAATTATTCAACAGCACCCTCCCAAAAGACAGGCAGTAAGTGTCTGATATATTAAGTATCACCTACCTTTAGAAGTGCATCTAATCCTAGAAACCCTTATTCTACAGTCAGGTTTAAGAAATAGGTCAGCAGGTAATCGTTCAGATCGACTTCCATCGATTTCTCCAAACAGAAAGTCAAAACCACCGCCGAAATTGCTACAGCGAGGAAGTCCGAAACCAATCAGCGCAGAAGAGGTTGGTCAATTTTTTATGATATTTTTTTTGGGAGGAGGACTTTGCCACAAAACCAAATCGTTGACAGGGATGTAGTAAAAAAACAAGTTTACGTTTGATTTCCAAAAACCTTAAAAATAGTTCAAATTAACAACGTTGTCCACTATTGACTTACCGGCTTAACGCAAAAGAGTTAAGTATGCCGGGACCACAAAAATGGCAATATTGATAACACAAACATTATCGCAGAACAGTTTTGTGGAAAAAAACATTGCCTTTTGTTAAAGCTTCAGCGAAAGCAGGAGGAGGCTGAACGCAAGCGTGAAATGGAGAGATTGGCAAAAATTGCACGACTCCATCGGAGAGATTTGCGGGCACAGAAGACTCAGGAAAGGGTGAGAAAGAAGTGAAAAAATTTGCTTCACATTTTGGTATGTCACGAACAGCTGAGGTTATGTTTAACCGCTAGGTTCGTGTTGATTATTTCGCAGCGAAATCAAGACATTTGGGGAAACGAAAGCGACGACGATTTAAGTGATGTGGATCAAACCTTCAACAACGATGACGGTTAGTGTTACTTCTACTGTTTATCACCAGAGCTTGTTATACCATTAGGCAACACCAGCACACATTTAGGGCATCATTGGAAGGGAGGGCACAACATAGTTAATGTTTTTTCGGTGTTGGTGACATTAATTGCTAGGCATTCGGTTATTCAACTATGGGCAATAAAGACAGCTTATGCCACAAGGCGTAAAATTGAGCAAGTTAACCTGACTTGGATAGAAAAGTTTGAAAACCACTGCACTGGTTGTGCAATGGCGAGATTTTAGACCTCACGAAAACACAAGATGCCGATGGGGAATAGAACCCAAACCCTACAACTACTAGTTGCCGTGGGCCTCTTGGTGTTGTTGTTTTCGTAACATCACGATTTTATGACAGAAGACGTTTAAACTGCACAAGTAGAAATCAAAACTTTAAATTCTCGGCAGATGTTGGTTGGGGTGATGAACAATCAAACAAAGCGGAGAATCAACCTGATGATGGTTGGTGACAAAACACCAGTCAAGAGATCCTGAGTAGACATGCGGAAAAGATGAGGAAACTACAGCTCAGTTCCCCATGAAAAGAATCAAGTTGGACACAGGCAGGCTAGATGCTACTTTTGGCTTCAACTCCTTGGCTGTTGAACCCAGCTACGATTTCGTAACAAAAACAACCAAGCTTTGGAACTTACCAATTCCTTGCAGATTTTTGTTACATTAAGGACATGTTTTTATTTTACACTGAACTGCCTGCAACAATTATTTCATACAAATTGGCATCATCTGCCCGAAAATACGCTGTGGTGTTTGCAGGTGAGCTGAGCAGGTCAAGTCTTAATTCCAATATTTATCAATTGTAGATCTGTTTCACTGGTTAGGATTGAGAGAAAGCAAAACGTTTTGACTGTTGGGTAGGTAGCTGACATTGCGTGATTTTGACATTAGTCCAGCAATTTCTTCTGCTGCCTCCAATTTACGCAACTGGATCAATCCTTCACCGGCTTCCGCTAAAGATAACATTTATGATTACGGCACAAGAATAATGGTAAAATTGGTTCATAGACTATATGCATATAAAAGACCATTTGATTACAAAGCCAACATACCAACAGATTTTGCAATCATTTCAGCAGCCTTTGCATCTCCCTCAGCAGTTGTAATTGCAGCAATTTTTTGTTGCTCAGCCTGTAAAACAGTCAAATTTATATTTAACACAACTATTCAAGCAAATTTTATTCACTTGGTTGAGAAGCACCGATATATTGCAAGTTGTGCATGCTATTGTGCACATAAAACCAAATACAATCACACAAATACCTTTTCCACAACAAAACGGGCCCTTTCAGCTTCTTGCTGTGCAACTTGTTTCTGTTCAACAGCACTTGTAAACTCATGTCCAAACGTCAAATGTGTCAAGGATACATCGTCCAAAATCAAACCAAAAGAATCGGCCCGGTCCGCAAGGTCCTCGCTCACCTTTGCAGCAAAAAGCAAAATGGAAATTCAAATGTAAAGGACATGTTAATGTTGCTATGGAAACATACCTGTCTAGACACTGTTTCTCTTTGCGTGATAAGTTCACTGGCATCAAACCTGGCCTAAAATAATACAAGTGTAAGCATACTACACCAACAGACATAATAAAGCCTATATACAAGACTTGAAATAACATAGCCCATACCACAACGGCTTTCAAAACTTCATTTGTAATGGAAGGCAGGATTCTCTCGTCATAATCCTCACCAATAGTGGAGAAAATGCCAGGTAGTTGTGATGGTTTTGGTCGGAAAAGAATTCGCAAAGTGATGTGAACATTCTGTAAATCTGTATGAAATCAATAAACAGAAAAGTAATAAAAATCTGACAGTCAAAAATGCTCAAGCACCAAAAAAACAATCGAAATAGACACTAATTTACAAAATGGACGGAATGAGGCTGTCGGAATGGAATAAATGGACTGTCTGATTTCGACAGCCTCATTCTGTTCTGACAGTCTCATTCCTTTCCAACAGTCCCATTCATTCAGTTCCGACCCTTCCGTGAAGTAGTATCAATCTTATTCATTTGTTCCGACCATTCCTAATAACTCCATGGAGAAGTTACTCCCCTCACAAAGGTTGGAATTATATCCACAAATCCACTTAAAAGTTTAGTCAGCACAGATACAATTCATTTTAGCAAAACCTATCTTCGTCATACAACTAACTTTTTAACAATTAACATTAACATTACCTTTTGAACCTGTCACAACTGGGATATTTCTTGGCTGAGCTTTGCAATCAAAGATGATTGGTTTTTGAATAAGTGGAATAAGAAAATGTGTTCCTTCATCGCTAACAGTTTGTTTGACACCAGAAAAGCGATCGAAAATGACACCCCGACATCCAGCATCAACTAAAAATAAAAATTTCAGTAAGTGAAACAGCAAAGCTTTTATGTTTTTACATGATCGCTACACATGAAGCTAAATCATTACCTAATTTTACTCGCACACTTAAACAATTTCATGTGATTGAAATGCAATTGAGAAACTATTTTGGTACAAAACTCGTATTTTCAGACCAGCTCATTAGACAGACTTACCATTGTACAGAGCAGAATTAACAATTCCTCCAGCAACTGCTAGTCCCACACCAAATTTGGTTAATCTTGAAAGAAGAGCTTCCATGGTTGTGTGTAAATTTGCTACCAAACCTTTTATCTAATGCAACCACAATGGCAACTGTTCACGCGCACACAACGTTGTATTTTGTACAAACAGCAGTACGAAACTATGCAAAAAATTAAAAATGCACTAGTTAAAATGTTACAAAGTTTATCGAGAAAGACAACCTATGGCGCATAAAAAAGCAAAACGGACTACAACAAAAACACTAAACAACGCAATTTTGCAAACTCACGGACAATTTCCACGTGATTGCATAAGCGTGAAACAGGGAAAACAATCCAAAGCGGCGCATTTTCTTTTACTACTCTTAAGATCTGGATTTTACTGTTTTACTGATTTTACTGGACAAATTGATTCGTTTGGACAAATTGAAAACTTCTTGTTCACACATAAAACACTAGTATTATATAGTTCATGTAAAGTTTACAAACGCGAAATACGTGTTTTACTACAGAATACGTCAAAAACAATTTTCAGCATATGCACAATAAATCGTAAAATGACGTTGAGTACATTACTACAGCGGAATGACGTTTTTTTGTTGCGTTGTGACGAACCCCACATCGCATACAAAAGCTGGCAAAATTTTTACAACAGTATTGTTGATTAATGTTATCCAGCAGCATAACTATGAGCCAGACGAAGCGCATGTCAACTGCATACCGTAGAATAACGAAGGAGTTGCAGCTAATGCGCGAAAATCCAGACACGGAAATTTGCGCGAATCCAGCCCAAGATGATGATTTACTTAACTGGATAGCTAGTATAAAAGGACCGGCTGATACACCATATGAAGAAGGATTGTTTCAGGTTTCCATTGCATTGGCAGCTACATATCCGTTTACGCCCCCAAAAGTCCGTTTTACCACGCCCATTTTTCATCCTAATATCAGCTCCGATGGAAGGATTTGTCTGGATATTTTGAACACTATGTGGTCACCAGCGTTGACTATCTCAAAAGTTTTAATGTCAATACTTTCGCTTTTGTCGGATCCGAATCCTGATGACCCACTGGTATTCAGGACAGCAGAATTATATCGATCGGATCGCGAAGGTTTTAATGTTAAAGCTCAAAACTGGACACGAAAATACGCTAGACTTCAGTCGACCCCAAATTAAAAAGATTTGCTGTTAGGTTGAAGTGAAGAGACAGATTTGGAAAGATGAAAAAAAATTTTTTAACAGTAATTGCGTTGTGTTATATCCTTGTGATTTCTGAATTTGTTTCTGTACGTGTGAAATCTTCATTGCACAAACCCTGACTTCTATCTTACAAATTGGCATATTATCGTTTGATCTGTTTCTGTCAATTTCTGGTCTTAAAATATCGTTTGAACATTTTCCCCCTCTTCGTTATTTGGGAAAAAAACGTAATTTTTCTCGAAGCTATTGTGCGTTTCGTAAGGACTGACGAACTGTTCCGTTTTTTCTACCTTCGTTATTTTTACGTTTGTGGTGACGCAAGCAGGACCATTGATGACAAAAAGCCTGTCAAATTAAACTCAATGACGACTTTTGAGTCGACAATACGTGTGCCCTACTACTGCGTCATTTACACAGGGGTAGAAGACTGACGTTTTACTTACGCATTAAAAAAGCGCCGTCCAGATTTTGAAAAGCTCTGTAGTCTATAAATTTCAGTTCTGATCAAATTAATTAATTAATGTGTTTTGAAATAGTATGGTTAGGCAAACAGCAGAGATTTAGTTCTCACATGAATGTGTAAAACTTCCATATTCAAAATAATATCATGGTGTATCAAGCGATCCTGTATATTTCAGATTCAACTGATGTTAAGTTTGTGAAATGACCAGCAACATCACAAAAATCGTTTGTGAGTCATTCCAGTCAGTCACTCAAAAAGCAAAAACACTACATATGCATGATATGCCATGAAATCATCAGAAAATGGGAACAGTTTGGACAATTGATTCTTTACTGAAACTTTTTACTGGGTATCCATCTCTTTGTCTTGCGCATTGTCCAGTTCACGAAGAAATGATCGACATTTTGCCATCAGAATTTTTATAGACTCTGAAACCAGAGTGTCGGGGGTCAAACCAACAGCGGACTCTACAGAGTAGATAAAATGGTCCTTGACCTTGCACAACTGAACTTTGTCCTTCAAATTGGGATGCCTAAACACTTCCCTACTACATGTATCCATCCTGGCCGAAACAACATAGGCCCCTTCTTTGTTCTCATCATTGCGTTTTATTCCAATAACACCAGGAGCAAAACAACCTTGTAATTCCTTAGCATCATCACCAGTAATTTGACTCAGAAGTTTGATTTCTGGCAGCAGTCTGTAAGATGCAGTGGCAACCGGGGAAAACTTAGCATGATCACGTCCCAGCCCTTTGACTGCTTGCATTTTGATATCAATTTCATGGCCTGGTCGAAGTTTGGCGATAAGTATGTCATCATGGACTGGTTTTACACATGATACATCACTTTGGTTGCCTTTTGGTATCCACACGATGTCACCAGAAAACACTTTGTGATGTTTGTACATTACATTGGGATCAGTTGCATCTTTAGGTGCAGATGGATTTTTTGTACATTTTATATTCAACTCAAGATCCAATGTGTCCTCTGCCGTACCTTCAAGGTCATCTGTTTGACGAAATTCAAACAAACGAGCATCAACATCAAGGGGAATTAATCCCAGTCTGTGTGCCAACACTTCGTCTTGAATTACACTGGTGTTGTTGTACAAAAATACTTTTTCAATAGCCATCGTTGGAACCTCTGCAATCAGTATTCTTCGGAATGCATTAGCAATTGATGCATCAATTCCAATCATGTCAAACTGCATTTCTTTGTCATCAATTGAAATTACTTTTACTCGAAAATTGGAAATAAATTTTCTGGAGTCCCAGGCATCATTGTAACCACTGTAACTTCCAGGAAAATCGGTTGTGTGGACATTACTGAGACCTTGCTCATTCAAAGTCAGTCTTGTGCGCATTTCTTCAATGTGATTCATTTTTGTTCATTTGATCGGAGCCTTGTTGTAGTGCAACTGGTTTCTTTTTGTTACTTGGTTGAGTAAGAGCTTGTTTAGTTGCATATGCCAATAGTGCAGCACTGAAAACAGTTAGTCCCATCAATGAGTATGTCACAGTTTTATGAATTCTATTCAAAACCAGCTCTTTACGTGCCTCGGTCCACCAGGCCATTACCCATANCAATAGTGCAGCACTGAAAACAGTTAGTCCCATCAATGAGTATGTCACAGTTTTATGAATTCTATTCAAAACCAGCTCTTTACGTGCCTCGGTCCACCAGGCCATTACCCATATACGCCGTTTCCAAAACTCGAAAGTCTAATCTGTGCAAAGATCAAAAACAAACACAATTAAAATAATTAGTTATAAAAACAGAAACCTTTAGAACAACTTATAGGCAGAGCCAAGCTAGTTGGATATCAAGAAAATAAACAATCAGTATTCAAACATGACATCAACAAACATACACACATCTCAAATGAAAAACAGAAACCATCGACAGAACAGAAGGTCATGCTGCTAAAATGTGTCGTTCTGCATGAAAACCTATGATATACTTTGACACAACACGCTGAATGACGAAAAGCTAATAAAATATTTTTATTATTTAAAGTCTGTTAATTCACGTCAATTAAATGGAAACGAAACAAAAAACTATTTACATGTAAGTATGGAACTTTTTATTTAAAAAACAATAAAAATAAAGTAAAATACAAGAAATATCATGTGAACAAAGTTTGATTTCTATGCCAAGAAAGGGGAATGTTTTGTTTACAACTGCAAACTCGTGTTGGAGTTGGCCAAGGTGAAAGATCAATTACATATGTCGTAAGCTTAAATTTTGCACTGAAAGTTGTGAGAAAAATACATAAAAAATGGTGGGGTCTGCACTGAAGCGATTAATGGCAGAATACAAGCGTAAGTTTTTGCTCTGTATTGTTTTGTTTTAATGTCAATACTTTGACAACGTTTTGTAGAAGAATTATATATTTTACGACTAATATCTAGCCATAGTTTTGATTATTGTATGGCCAAACACTAAGTGTGTACTAAATTGTGTTCTTAGAACTGTCACTAAACCCTCCTGAAGGAATTGTTGCTGGTCCAGTAAATGAAGAGAATTTCTTCGAATGGGAAGCCTTGATTCTGTAAGAATTTCATATTTACTAATGTAATTTCTCACTCTAATAACTTGTTTTAACTGTGGACATGTTTATGTG